>ML823568.1:41202-82490 GCA_009831015.1 Picea engelmannii
AACTCCTTCATTGTATCAAAGGTTCCGCCATTGTGTATCATGCAAAATTTTCTTTGATTTCAAATGAAATTGCAAGTTTCATTAGATTTAATATTGATGCATTACAATTCTTTCAAGTCAAAGCTTTAGTTACTTGGTTTTCAATTGCAATGAATTGAAAGATTATACTTGCCTTTTCTAATGTGCATTGAAGAGACACTTCATTCCTAAATAATTTTCTAACCCCATGAATTACCTTGGTTCAATTAAATTATCCGGGATCAACCAATTTACAACGAATTTTATATTTCTTAGGTCAATACACAATTCACATCCTCTAACTACAAAATCCATACATAACAATAATTGTTTTCCAAGATCATATTTCTTCATGTTGGCTTGCAATTAATTGTGTTGAAGGCTTGCAAATATCATCTCCAAATGTTTCAAATGATCTTCCCAAATCTTGCTAAAAGTCAACATATCATCCAAGGAGGCTACAATAAACAAGTTCGAGAAATGGTCTTAAGATATCATCCATCAATCTTAGAAGTGTTGTCATAGTATTGTGTAATATAAATTGAAAATGACTCACTCATGCAATCCATGTGTTTTTTTGAAAGTAATATTCCAAATTATTCTTTTTGTATATTGTCATATTGGTATCCTTACTTATAATCCAACTTCATGATAACACATGCTTACACTATTTGGTTGATATGTGTCTTGATTATTTGTAGGGGATATATATATTACAATATGTTAGAATATTACAATATTACAATGTAATAGTAATTCCATATTACAATGTAATATGGCATTACCATATTACATTGTAATATGGCATACAATATGGTAATACCATATCTCATGTATTTTTATTTATTTTTAAACTTAAAGCCATCATCACAATATCGATGAAAGTTCGTCGGAAACAAATCTAATATTTTACCACAACCGTCGCTATAGCGATGAAAGTTCATCGCAATTTGCCACAAATTTTCGTCGCACATACAACATCTGCGTCGTAAGTTTGCTCGCACATACAACATTTGCGTCGTCAGTAAGTGTCAAATCCAAGTTCACTTTCTAGTGCATTGCATGCTATTTAAGACTCCCCACAGCTATATATCCTTAGAGTTTGACTTTCTTCAACTAACAAAACCAAAAACATTGCAAATTATTTTACTATAGTGGAATATACCTATGATAAGATTTTGTTCCACATTAATACTATTCATTTCTTTTATGTACCTTCTTTTCTTATTTGATATTAAACAAATTTGATCACATTTCATTCCACATTAATACTCTTCGTCATTCTTTATTCATTTCTTCCTTGATATCAAAGAAATGGATAAAATGTAAATATTAGGGTGACTTCCTTTCCCATAGTTTCTCTATCTACCCACCAATATAACCAACTTGACGAAACTTAATTTTATTACAATTTATTAACCAACCACATCGTTATGTCTTCATTGGAAATGCTTGAGATCATCGCATTTTGCATTTTTCTATCGATGCATTTTTTGCTAGCCCAAAAACATATTTATGCACCCCTACAAGACAGTTTGTATGCCATGAACATGAGTAATTATTTAACCCTAGGCCCTAACACCAACTCTGTGTTAAGGTGAATCTTTTAAAGGACCTTGAGGAATTTGTGCTCATACGAGTAGGGGACAAGGTTATTAGGTAGAATATTCGCTACATCAATCTTTCCAACACTTTATCTTGGTGCCAAGGCTGAATTCATTGTATCCATCACTACCCACTAATGTGTCAAGATGACTTTGTATCAACCCAACCCACATAGACCCCCTATCTTCTAAATACCCCTAGGCCTCAAATGTAAATGAATATGGTTGGACTTAGGTGATGAGAAAGAAACAAAATGTTGGCACTGCTAAGAATAAAACCTTGAAGTTTTTTACCTCTAAAACTCTAGCCATGGCCAAGCCCATTGAACCAATTACTATGACTAGCAATAAGCCTTACACTATATCAACCCAACCTAGGAGTGGTAGTCTTCAAAATCGATCTCCATCATCACTTTTTCATGCTCAAGGAAAAG
Source organism: Picea engelmannii (assembly GCA_009831015.1). Taxonomy (NCBI): domain Eukaryota; kingdom Viridiplantae; phylum Streptophyta; class Pinopsida; order Pinales; family Pinaceae; genus Picea; species Picea engelmannii. The sequence continues at coordinate 43,259 of ML823568.1, forward strand.
AAAAATTGAATGGTGATGATGAACAATCTAAATGGTCAAAACAAATTACTCTTGGAGATTGGATTCTCTGTTTGATTTCTATAGAAGGTAACCCTATTAGCGTTGACAAATATTGTGCACCATGCATAATTTATATCAACCCCAACACACTTCGCATACGGTCATTGGATTTGATGGAACCATTAGATCCAATGGCCCTATTGTTAGGGACCTAACCCCTCATGTAGGTAGAATAATATATTTCCATGTAATAAAGGTCAATATTAATAAGGCCTAGCAATAAGAAAGAGAAACTCCAATGTAAGAATACCTAATAGAAGCTTTCGCTACTAGAAGGATCTTCCTCTATATGGTTCTTTTGATAGACATATTTAGTATAAATAGGATTCAAGGGTATGATAACTCTTGTCTTGGATATTATTGTAATAGAGATCTGCTCTGCTGGAGGTTGCCCCCTCAAAGAGGCAAGTGAACATTTCTCTTAGTAATCAAAGTTCTCTTTCTAGTGTTCTGCTGGTATCATTTTGGTATTATTTTGGTGTTGTTCTGGTTATATTATTGTTCATATGCCATTTCTAGCTATTTATTTCTGTTCTGCATACTTTTTTATATTTGGAATATTACAAGTGGCATCAAAGCACCTTCCTCAGTTGAAAATTGTGGGTTAATTTTTTTTCAGGGTAGAGACGTATTCTGACGCCTTTAAGCTACAAAGACTTGTCATTAAGTGCATAAACCCATGGTTGGGGATTCATACATATGATAAATACAAGTGGTACTCAAGCACACATCTGTTGGCCACCCTTGTAACCCCTGTTGGCACCCCTTTGAGTGGTAGTGCATCAGACAACACCTGTATACGGATCAACCTAGATCTCCTGAAGCCCTCCATAGATAAATCGATCGACCGCTTGACTGCTATAGTGTCACCAAGAATAACACTTGGGAATATACTCTCTAGTACCTGGGTAGTCGGGTAGCATGGCTAAGGGCACGGTCTAGCCTTCTTAGTTGGTTGCCTGAGATATTGGGTCGAGTACTACTGTTGGACCCCGCATGTATATCAGAGATTTATATCATAGGGAAAACCCTTATTTTTAGAACCCTTGAATACCTAACACTTGGGAATACCTAACCCTTACTAGGTCTCATGCATTCGAGTTCTAAAATTTCTACACATTTCTTTGTGTTAATCATTTGGGAATTTCATCACTGCAATATTCTTTAGATCGGAGTATAAATCTGTAGGATCCTATTGGAACCATTATTGAGACCTATTTCGTTGGATTTCTCTCTTCTCCCTTATTGCAATCATACCTATCATTTTTCAAAAAAAAAAAACCTTGTGGACCCGACCCCCTTCCAATACTCTTATTTTGGTTTTACCCCATTGGATTTCACTCGTTTCCCTGATCGTTGTGAAAAAATTCACCCATAACCCATTTTTTGTGTGGTCCCACCCACCCCTTTTCATGTTCCCTCGTCATCATTTCCCATACCCATAGCCAAGACTTGGAAGCTCACTTCACTACCTTGCACTCTACTTTCACAGAAACCCAACAAAAAGTGTGATAGGTCAGTGCCAATATTGCCACCATCAATCAAAAGATGCATTCCTCCATCGTCACCTCAATCACAGAACTCAAAGACAAGATAAAACAATACATTACTACCCATCTTGAATATTTCACTATGATGATCTGTGCCAAGATGCATATCCCTCCAGATCTTCTCGTATCTAACCCACCTTTTCATACCGAAGGTGAAACTTCCTCTCATTCCTAGAATTTTCAGCCCCATCACTTTCAGCATGACCTACACCTTGCACATGTGGAAGTGACCAAATTTGATGGATCAGATCCCATTGGCTGGGTAACTCAAATGGAACATTATTTCTCTTTGTATGGCATTACATATGAGTTGGCCAAACTTCAGTATGGTGTTATCCATATAGATCAAGAACATTGGCAATGGTGGCAATGGAGAAAAAGTGCCCACCAAGGGTATGTGGCTTGGACACACATTGTGGCAGAGATTTATGAATGCTTTGACACTGACACCAATCATTTAAGTCGTTTGACAAAGTTGAAACATTCTGGCACCGTGGAAGACTTTATAGCTTCTTTTGAGAGACTGGATTTTCGTACAGAGGGCATGTCTGATGCCTTTTTGTTCTGAGAATTTTTTATCAGTGGCCTCAAGGATGATATTCATGCTCATGTCCTCATGGCTCGACCTCAAAGTTGGGTGGATGATACTAAAAGAGATAAGGAAGCACAACATGTTTTCTCTTATCAAAATAGAAAACCCTCATTTATTCCTCACACTAAACTAGTAACTCCCACTCCTCCTTCTACTCCACTAAAGATCTAGAAATTGACCAAGGCCGAAATAGTTGAACGCCAACTCAAAGGCTTTTGTTATAATTGTGATGAGAAATATATTCCAGGAAACAAGTGTAAGGAACAAAATATTTTTATGGCCATATTGGAGGATGTTTCAGAAGAGGATGTTGAGGCTCCCCTTGTGTTTGTGTCACCTGAACCCACTGACATAACCCCTCCCTCAGACCCTCCTGAAGTAGAACCAGTCATTTCCCTAAATTCTCTCACTGGATTCTTTGCTCCCCAAACCCTCAAGCTAATTGGTTACATCAAGCATAGGAGGGCCATCATTCTTGTTGATAGTGGAAGCACCCATAATTTTATTCATCACTGCATTGCCCAAGAAACTAATTGATATATCTGTGCATTCAATAATTTCCAAATCATGATTGTCAATGGTGGGTGCATGAAATGTGGAGGGCGTTGTGAAAATGTGCATCTCCAAATTGGTGACTACCACTTGAAATATCATATGTTTTCTATTGACATGGGTGGTTGTGACATTGTGTTGGGTGCAGAATGGCTAAGGACTTTGGGTCCCATTCTCATGGATTTTAAAGAATTAACCATGCAATTTGACTACGAGGGAAAACAATATAATTTCCAAGGAATCACCGTCGGTTCCCCAGAGATCATTACTTCCCATTGCATGGAAAAGATGCTAAGAAAAGGTCATTCTAGAATTATTTCTCAACTCCATGCCATACAAGCAACTGAGACACCCTCTGTATTGTAGGACCTCCAAGCCATCCTCTCTAAACATCAGGTGGTTTTTTCTGCTCCACAGGGACTCCTTCCTTCTCGTCGTGTTCATGATTATTTTATTCCCCTTGTCCCAGGCAACCTTCCTCCCAATATTCATCCCTATCGTCACCCCTTTTCCCCAAAAAAATGAAATTGAGAAAATGGTTCAAGAACTGCTCAACACAGGTGTTATCTTCCCTAGTACGAGACCCTACTCTTCTCTTGTGGTCATGGTCCTAAAGAAATAAGGTTCTTGGCGCATGTGTCCTGACTTTCGCGCCCTTAAAAAACTGACCATTAAAGACAAATTTCCCATTCTTATCATTGATGACCTCTTTGATGAATTAAGTGGTTCCCAGTTCTTTACTAAACTTGATATTTATTTTGGCTACCACCAGATCCGTATGAAAGAGACATACATTCCTAAGACTGCCTTTAGAACTCATGAGGGCCACTATGAGTTTTTGGTCATGCCCTTTGGCTTGTGTAATGCTCCCTCCACTTTCTAGAGCCTCATGAATCATATCTTACATCCTTTTATCTGTCCTTTTTTCTTATTTTTATTTGATGATATCCTCATCTACAACATAACCTGGATATCCCATCTTGATCATGTGGATCGAGTTCTCCATCTACTCTCTCAACACCAAATTTTCCTCGGACAATATAAATGTGCTTTTGGTGCCTCAGAAGTCGATTACTTGGGTCATATTTTTGGCAAGGCTGGCTTCAAGGTGGATCCTAAAAATATTGAAGCTATGCAATATTTTCCTCACCCAAAGACTCTCAAAATCTTGCTGGGATTTATGGGTTTAACAGGTTATTATCGCAAGTTTGTTAAGAATTTTGGAAAGATTGCATCACATGATCCATATTTTATGAGCAAAAAAAATGAATATAGATTATTAAAGGATGTTTAACACAAAATAATAGAGATACAGTAAAACTGGTTTTCTATTCAATAAGGAAATAAGCTGAAACTATAAAATGCAACAAAAAACAAGCTTGTTGGAATGGTGGTGGCTTATCTTTAAGAAGAGATGTGACGATTGCACTCATTTGCAAGAAGATGATTAAAATGAGGCTATGAAGGCCTTTTTACAATAAAAAAGAATGTCAAAAACTCTATACATCCAAAAATCTAACCCTAGGAGATGAAGTGCCAAAAGTCATGTGGGCCTCGTTTGGGTAAGTTAGTACATCAACTTCACGGGGTTGTAACTTTTGCATACGATCTCTGTTTTAGGCACACGATAGCTTGTTGGAAAGGTATCTTCAAGTATATTCATTTTTGGGGATTAACTAGATCCTTTAGATATCATTGAGAATATCTATCCCTAAAACCCTTCATTTAGGCCCTCAAAATGGCCCTAGAAGTTAAAAACTGCTAAAAATAGTAAATTGCCAAAACTACCAGAAAACTGTTTTGAGCGATTTGGACAAGGTGGGTGGCCACCGATATCCACTTGGATAAATACTCTCTCATTAGGAAGAAATGGTATCCATTCCTTTGATTTCCCCCATCAAATGAGAAATTTTTTGCTAAATTTGGACCCGGATGAGCCACTTGCATTGGTGCATGATCTGCCCTGCTTTGACGACTTGATAAAGTTGGATCCTTTTTTTTCGAGTGCCCTTGATATGTGTGTCCACAATATTATCACTGGATTCCTATTTCATTCAGTTAAGGTTGAACTCTATTTATGTCATATTCTCTATTATCTCTAAGGTGTCCAATTATGGAGGGAAATATGGCCGAAGGAGAGGCACGTTGAAGACTGGGTGTAGGCCAAGGAAAGGGGGAATGTTGAGCTCAAAATAATTGTCACTCACAACTTTGGTGATTGTGTATGACCCACAATATGTTATAAAAAAAGGACCATGGAGCAATAAAATAAAACAAATGCGGAAATAAAATACAGAAGATACACAATACAATAGAGACACAGATATATGTGGTTCACCCAGTGTGGGATACATCCACCAGAAAAATTGCCAGGTCCTTCCTTTATTGTTATCCAACAAATGAAGGGATACAACCTAAAACAAACATGTTGTAACTTCCTCTTCTTTCTCTCACAGTCTCCTATCTCAAAATACAATATTCACCACAATGCATAGTCACAATACATTTCCCTCATAACAGAGGGTTTCCTTCTAGGGAAAAAAACCCTAACATAATTTCTATTGTTAGATCTATGACCTTATAATGAATGGTCCATATTTACAATGAAATTACAACATAAATTTACAAGGAAATTTTTTCTTCGGGGGCTTCGCCCCCAAATCCTCACTTACCCCTGGACCCCTCAGCTAGGGAGATAGCCCCCTCGAACCCCGAAGAGGGGGTAACCCCCCTCTTCACTCCCCCACGTGGAAGAGTGTACATACTTCTGGGTTGTAAATACTTCATGGGGTATAAACATGGCTGAAAACAAAAGACCTCTGAATCAGGAAGATAATCAGGCTCCACGACCAACAATCTCCCACTTGGAGATTGATCTCAACAACTCCATCGCTGTTGTATATGCTAGACTATGAACCTCCTTGGACCTAGAAAATTTCTCATTTTCATCTTCATTCTTGAAGACCAACTGAAACTCAGCAGGAACTCAGTTTCTCCCTGGTTACTCCCTTTATTAACATGTCTGCAGGATTCTAGCTACTGTGTATATTTTCCAACTTCAAATGTCCATCTTCCAAGACGGATTGTATGAAATGGTAACTCAACTGTATATTCTTAGCATTTGAATGGAAGGCTGAGTTATTTTCAAGATGAATGGAACTCTCACTTTCATAGTACAACATGTTATTCTCCTACTTCTTTCCCAATTCCCCCATAAACCTTTGTAACTAAATCATCTCTTTACTAGACTCTGTAGCAGCAACATACTCTGCCTTTGTTGTTGAAAGTGAAACAACCTTTTTCAGTTTCAAAATCCAACTTATTGTTGTTCCACCCATAGTAAAAATATACCTTATGGTGCTCCTCTTGTTGTCTTTATCACCTGCCATATCTGAATCAACATACCCCTGTAGAAAAGTGTCTGAACCTCCAAAACATAATGCATGAGTAGCAGTACCTCTCAAATACCTGAGAATCCACTTTGCTACCTCTCAATGTTCTTTACCTAGATTGTTCATATACCTTCTCACAACTCCCACTACATGTGCAATATCTAGTCTTGTGCAAACCATTTCATAAATCAAGTTGCGAACTGCTGATGAATAAGGGACCCTGGACATGTATTCTATCTCCTCCCATGTCTTGGAACACATTTCCTTAGTTAATTTGAAATGGTTGGCAAAAGGCGTACTAACTGGTTTTGCATTATGCATTCTAAACCTCTCCAACACCTTCTCTATGTACTCACCCTGAGACAATGCCAATTTGCTATTTTTCCTATCTCTTGTTATTCTCATACCAATGATTTTCTTTGCAGCACCCAAATCCTTCATCGCAAATGAATTATCTAATTTATTCTTGAGCACATTTATATCCTTCATATTAGACCCTGCAAAAAGCATGTCATCTACATATAATAGCAAGATAATATAGCTTCCATTTTCTAGCCTTTTAAAATAAACACAATGATCAGAATGACATCTACTATAACCATGTTCTGTCATAAACCTGTCAAACTTCAAATACCACTGCCTTGGATCTTTATTTAGGCCATACCATCTCTTCTTCAACCTGCATACCAAATTCTCCTTCCCTTTGACCTCATACCCCTATGGTTGCTGCATATAAATCTCTTCCTCCAAATTCCCATGGAGAAAATTTGTTTTTACATCTAACTGTTCAAGATGCAAATCTTTTACTACCATGAGACTCAAAATAGTCCTAATTGAATTCATTTTAACAACAGGAGAAAATATTTCATCAAAATCTATACCTTTATTTTGTGCAAACCCCTTTACAACAAGTCCAACCTTGTATTGTTTTTCTCCTCCATCTTCTTCCTTCAACTTGTAAACCCATTTATTCTGAAATTCTCTTTTTCTTGCAGGAAACTGAACCAAGTCCCAATGCTATTTATTTTCCAAGGAATTCATTTCCTCTTTCATGTCTTTCTCCCACTTCATTTTGGTGTCTACCTGCATTGCCTCTTTGTAACATTATGGTTCACCAGAATCAGTCAACAATAAATAATACAATGAAGGAGAGTATCATTCAGGGGGTATACTTAACCTGGTAGATTTTCTAACAACACTTGTAGGTGTTTGAGGTACTTGTTTCTCCTGTTGTTGTACATTTTGATTTTCTGGTTCCTTTGGAATTTCTTTTTCAGTGATCTCATCAAGCACTTTATATTCTTGTTTTTCTTTTTCCTGTTTCTTTCCCTGCAACTGATCTTTGTACATGACCTTCTCATTGAATATGACATATCTACTCCTAATGATTTTGTTATTTTCATAATCCCATAAGTGATAACCAAAATCATTAACATGATATCCAATAAAGGTACACTTCTTGGATTTTGTGTCAAGATTTGTTCTATTTTCTTTATCAATATGGACAAATGCCTCATAACTGAATGTCTTAAAAAAAATAGTTTACTTTTTTTCCTGTCCATTTCTCCTTTGGAATTATACCATCCAAAGAGCTTGAAGGTTCTTTGTTTATTAAGTAAACAACAGTATCTAAAACATCTGCCCAGAACTGTAAGGGAAAACCAACATGCAATCTCATACTCTTTGCACGCTCCATGATTGTCCTGTTCATCCTTTCTGGCACACGATTTTCTTGTGGTGTTCTTGGAACTATCTTCTCTCTACGAATCCCATTGTATGAGAAGTAATCATCAAACTCCTTGCTGCAATATTCACCTCCATTATCCAATCTGAGACACTTCAAATGTTTTCCTATCTCATTCTCAACCAAATCTTTCCATTTCTTAAAAGTATTAAAAACATAAGATTTTTGTCAAATGCAATAAACCCAAGTTTTTCTAGTTGCATCATCAATAAAAGTAACATAGTAACGAGAGCCACCAAGAGATGATACCTAAGCTAGTCCCCATACATCTGTATGCACAATCTCTAATCTTTCATTCTTCTTTTGTTTTATTACTCTGAGAAATCTGACTCTCTTCTATTTTCCATAAACACAATGCTCACAGAAGTCCAAATCAATTTGTTTAAGACCTGGCAACAAATTTCTTTTGTGAAGTATCTGCATACCCTTCTCACTCATGTGTCCTAGCCTATAATTCCATAGTGTTGTATCCACTCCTGTAGAATCTAAAGAGATATAAGAGTCAGTATTAACAGTACATAAATACAATGTACCTACCTTCTCTCCTTTTGTTATCACAAATGATCCTTTGATGACCTTCCATGTCTTATCTATAAATATGGATATACAAACTTCACTTGCCAACTTCCCTATTGAAATTAGATTTTTCCTTAAATGTGGAACATTTTTTACTCTTTCAACAACCATTGGTTTCCATTGAATTGCTTTATTTTTACCTTTCCCATTCCAACAATTTTGCATGGTGCATCATCACCCAAATGAACCTGTCCAAAACCACCTTGAAAATAATTTAGAAAATGTTTCCTATGGGGTGTGGCATGAAATGAAGCCCCTAAATATACTACCCAAGACTCAGAAATATTATCTACAGAAAGAATCAAAGAATCTTGTAACACATCACTTGTTACATTTGCTTCCTGATTTCTCTCCCGTTGTCCATCTCTTTGTTTCTTTAGAGATTTGAAGTCTTTCTTCAGATGTCCTTTCTTCCCACAATTCCAACACTCTATATTTCCAAGTCTGGATTTGGAACTTCCCTTCCTAGAATTCTCGCGGTTCCTTGTGCCCTTTCCTCTATCCTTTTGTCTTCCCATGTTCTCCATGTTCAACGCATTACCTGATGTCTCACATGTGATTTTCCATCACACTTCCTCACTAAGGATAACACCAACAACATCATCAAATTTTAAAGTATTTGAACCAGAGACAGATTTACTTACAACCATGACCAAGACGTTCCATCTTTCTGGCAATGAGCACAAGATTAGAAGAGCCCTAACCTCATCATCAAAGTCTACTTTTATGGAAATTAGTTGATTAGTAACCATATTAAAATCATTTAAATGATGTGCAACAGACCCACCTTCTGAAATCTTCATATTAAATAATCTCTTCATTAGAAATACCTTATTGGATGTCCAGGTTTTTTCATACAATTTAGACAATGCATCCATCAAATCCTTCATTGTTTTTTCTTTCGAAATATTGAAAGCCACTGACACTGCCAGGCTCAACTGTATCGTTCCTAGAGCCTTTCTGTCAAGAATATCCCATTCTTCATTCTTCATAGCCGTTGGCTTCTTTTCTACTCCACCCAATGGTAGGAATAGATCCTTCTGATATAAATAATCTTCCATCTACATCTTACATAACTGGTAGTTTTGCCTGTTAAATTTTTTGACCCTAAACTTTCCATCTTCCGACATTTCTCCCACTCGAACCAAGAACCCTCCTTTCCTGTGAGTTACCTTTCACTCTGATACCAATTATTATAAAAATAGGACTGTGGAGCATTAAAATAAAACAAATGTGGAAATAAAATACATAAGATACACAATACAATAGAGAGACAAATATACGTGGTTCACCCAGTGTGGGTTACGTCCACCAAAGAAATTGCCAGGTCCTTCCTTTATTATTATCCAACAAATGAAGGGATACGCCCTACAACAAACCCATTGCAACTTCCTCTTCTTTCTCTCATAGTATCATATCTCATAATACAATATTCACCATAATGCATAGCCACAATACATTTCCCTCATAACAGAGGGTTTCCTTCTAGGGAAAAAACTCTAACATAATTTCTACCGTTACATCTGCGACCTTATAATGAATGGTCCAGATTTACAATGAAATTGCAATATACATTTACAAGGAAAATTTTCCTTCGTGGGCTTCGCCCCCAAAACCCCACTTTCCCCCAGACCCCCTAGCCAGGGGAATACCCTGCTCGAACCCCGTAGAGGGGTAACCCTCCTCAACACTCCCCCATGTGGAAGAGTGTACATACTTATGGGGTGTAAATACTTCATGGGGTATAAACATGGCTGAAAACAAAAAAACTCTGAATTAGGAAGATAATCGGGCTCCACAACCAACATAACAGAGTGGGCGAAGCTTCCGATGGGCCCCTGTAAGGCGTTGTTTCTACAAGTGAAACCAAAATTTGTATCCCACCTGAAACCTATGTGGCACCCGATTTTGATCATGGTGTTGCTTGTACTTGGCATTAGAATTATGTAGAATATCCTGAACCTATTGGCAGATGTGTTGGATCCACTCAATGAAATGGGTGGATTTGTTATCTTCTGGTGGAGTAGGGAATGAGTCATCCGAGGTGGTCATCAGGAGTAGTGAAACATCCATGGGGCCCAATGGTTGGAATCCCAACCCCACCTGAAAGGGGTTGTGGCCACTTGAGCTATGCAGGGATCAATTGTAGCTATGTTGGACATAGGGAAGACTCTCATCCCATGTGAGGGGGTTTTTGAATTGTACATGCATAGGATATGTAGGATGATCTGATTGATGACCTTAGTTTGGCCATCTATCTGGGAGTGGAAGGCAGTGGATTTGGTGATCTTGGTATCTAGCAGTGACCAGAGGATAAACTAGAATGTGTTGAGGAAATGACTGTCACGGTATGAGATAATGGTTTGTGGGATCCCAAAATGTACCCATACTCATTCAAAGAAGAGCCTAGCAGTTTCTTCTGTTGTGATGTTCTTCTTGCAGGTGGCTAGAATCGCCATCTTGGAAAAGTGATCAACAACCAAAAAAAAATAGTCATTTCCCCTCTTGGTGGACGGGAGGCTCGACATGTAGTCCATTGAGATGGATTCCCACGACATGTCAGGAGTAGGTAAAGGGGTGTACATGCCTTGTTTCTTAGTGGTCGGTTTGGCAATAGAGTAGGCAGCGAAGGACCTGATATACTTTCCAACATCCTGCCGAAGTTTCGACCAATATAAATGTTTCTTCAGCACTGCCACTATCTTTTTGACACCAAAGTGTCCTGCCACCCGACTATAGTGAGATTCCAAAATTATCTTCGCACGCTCTCTTGATCGAATGTAGAGATGGCCTAGATGACACAACAACCCATATTGAATATGGATATTAGGGACCACTGAGTTGGCGCCCAACATTTGGTAGGTGGTGGAGAAGTCAGGGATTATCTCGTATAAGTGGGTCCATCTGGAGGTCTCATGTTCGAAAGAGTATAACACCATGGTGAGTGTCAAGACTAGATTTCAACTGAGGCAATCAACAACTCAGTTGGTACTTCATATTCTATACTTGATGTTGAGGTGTGTTAGAATCGGAAGTCACCCCTAGATTGCAACAAGGGTAAGCCCAATACCCATCAGTGTTTAGGTGGATGTTGGTTTAAATGGGTGGTGGTTAATGGACAAAAATCAACACCAGAATGATGTTACAACACGAAACCAGACAAGAAATGCATAGGGCAGTGAGGGCCACATTAACTTCAGTCAATGGGTTGAGTTTAAAGACAAGCAGAGGGAAGACTTAGTGAGAAAATGAGAACAAGACTGTTATGGGAATCTGACCTTCCAACAACTTGAAGAAGATAAAATTAGGCTCGATGATGCTTTCAAGCCCAGGTTTCAGACACTGAAATGTGCCCAAATGGCACAGTTCCAATAGCATGATGATCAAACCTCCATCATCGTGCGACTACAACAACTTGACTAGGTCCTCTAATTCTGAGATATTCAGTGTGAGAGGGAAAAAGACAACATAAGAAATCGAGTAAAACTGATCACAATACTATTATGATCAAACCTCCATCAGAACAACATAACAATCCTCAACTGGATCCTCCAATTCCAAGTTTTTTGACACAAGATTTATAGAGATGTGAAAGGAAACTGACTTCTATTAACTGAAAGTCTCAAATTGAAATACATAACCAGACAAGATTTGGTGTTAAAACATATTACAAAATGGGATCTCTACTCAACCAAAGACCTTTTTCAAAATGACAGAAATCCATACTTATACTTCAAAAATTCGTTCTTGTAGCAGAAGCACACTCGTGTCTTCGCATTAAAGTCTTTGCGTATGCATGCTTCCTAGAAGACTGTGCATGTAGTCTACTATCAGAAGTGAGCTCTGTCAGACGTAATCGTGTTTCAGATGAGATGATTGCAGCTGAGCAGACTTGCTGACAGTCCTTTCTCAGGATTTCCATTTATGGTGGAAAATATGTTCAACCACCACCAACCAACCTTAATAACTGCTTCATTGGGATCAAAAAGGCCTGAGTCAGCACTGCACCTATGAGACATGGTGGCCTATGGATTCTGCCACTTGGAGTTGAGTTGGACTCCTGTAGGGATGGCTAGGCAATAGACATGGACGAAGGTCTTGCGAGATGATTGGCACAATGACAGGCTACTCGGTGTGTGATGGCCAGGTGGAGGAAACACGGAGGCTGGGAAGGAGCTGTGGGGGCAACACAGGCAGGAGCTGAGGTGGCACATGTGGCAGGAGATGAGAAGGGAAGAGGTGATAGGTGGGATCGTGAGTGGAGGATAGGTGTGAGGGAAAGAAAGGGGAGTGAGGGATGTGACAGACAGAGGAGAGAGATGGAGTGGGGGATAACTGTCGTTGGGGAAATTATGGAGCAGCCACTTGTCATCCTGGGATAGGGCATGCGCATATCACAACCATGAAAAGTATTTTGATTCCTCCCCACTTTTGGGCCCGATGTGTGTCTCTGGCCAACACATAGCGCCTAAAAAAACCACGGTTGTTTTCCCCGGCACGCTCTACCTTTTTTAATGACTGCGCATGTTGAGACCCCGATATGGCCAATTACCATCAATCTAAGGTTCCCTGATCCTAGCTGCCCAGATTTGCGCGCCTCCTAGCACAATGCACCAAACGGTCACATCACTCCGACGAACTTAGGATAAGCACCATTTAGTAGGTTTTTAACCCCATTCTTTGCATTTTTCCACCCAAGGGACAAACCCAGTGGAGAAAACACCCGATACCATAATATGTGATAACATTAGGCTTCATGGGTGATAGAGTCTTCCCTGCGAGGCTCTAATACCTTCTTTTGCAGCTCCAGTTGCCTTCTGTTGGGTTATGGAGTCAAGATCAAAAACACCTTGTTGAGGAACATATGCCAAAAAATAAAATGAAAAAAAACCTACAAGGGCTCCAAGGAGCTTATTTATGTATAATCCTAAACTAATCAAACTTTACATGGAGCTAGGTGAAAGAAAATTTCCACCATATCCAATCAAGTAACTTCCTGAATGGAAGCTGCATTACTCGGTCGATGATCACTAGCAGATGATGCAACCATGACAGCATAATGATTACATCCTTCAACTTTTCTCCAAGGGATGAAGTTGAGATAAAATAGGGCGGCTCTAGGCCATGAAGGAAATTCCACTCCATGTACTCGTTGACAGGATCATAGAATGAGTGGAAAATTCTAGGAAATTTGTAATAGAAATCTTGCTCCACTCCATAGCTGCTCATACAGGGCTTAATATCATTGGTAAGCACATGCAAATGGGAAGTTGATATAGGTTGACTATCCTGAGATGATGGTTGCTCACTGATAGGATATAGATAGGAGATAAACTGCCCCTTATGTTGTTCCTCTAGTTCTTCTTCTTGGCTCTCCCAAGGGTCAGATTCATAATCATCATAGACAGGAATAGAGGGAAAGCTCTGGTCTTCATTCTACTTCTCAATGATTTCTACAGGCAAAGGATGGTTCATTTCCTCATGATAATATTCTTTAATAAAAAGAGGATAAGGCTCTGATGCATGTTCTTGGAAATCCTTCATATCCATCTCGGGATCTGATTCATAGCTTTCATATACAGGATGGTTTCTCCTTTGGTCAAATGTTTTTGATGTAGTGATCTGCTTCTCTTTGAATAATCATCAAAGATAGGGACAACATAAATCTCAGGAGAAGAATGCAGGGCCTCTACAATCATGAAATATTCAATACTACCCTCCTCAGTAGGGCTGCCAAGAAAATATGCTTCAAGGGCTGGAAAATCCTCTACATTTACTTCAGATTCTAGCCTTTCTAGTTTGGCAGAGAGAGATTTTACCAGCTCCATAATCTCACTCAGAGAATATTCTTCCTCCTCACAGTCTTCATCCTCATATCTTTCCTCTGATGTAGATGAAAAGGGATGATAAAGGACTGATTTCTTATCCAAGTCATTAGGCTCATCCTCACAACCTGCGTAGGAAGAAAATCTATCTTGAATATAGTCATTGTATCCCTAAAAAAAACTATGACAATTTAACTCACAGGGATAAAACTTTTGACAATGGGCGTTGAAAGCTGCATAAATATCTCCCAGTGAAGAAATGCTAGCAGGGGGTAAAGAATGATACCATTCACGAGCATCCCCTTCTAACAATAACATGAACATCTTCATTAATACATCCTCATGATGTATATCCCACTGATGCATGAGTTCATGAAACCAAATGAGATGATGAGAATGGTTGTCCTCTTTACACTCTCTAAATACAGGCAAATAATCATTCCATTTATTTGGAGTAGGAAAAACATTGGGAAAACCAAGAACAATAGAAAAATCATAGGGAGAAAACCTCCGAGTCATGATTCTTTCCAATTCGAATCAGTGGAGTCACCAATTGATTCTTCAACCATGGATTCACCAGGTGAATGATGCGCAAAATGAATGTGTTTGGTCTTTTTTCACCATCAAAGACCAGATCTGATCATTGTGTTCTCCCGAGGGATACTAGATGTAGCTAGAAGTAGCCATACTCTGCGGAGTTGAGACAGTGGAGTCACTGCATTGGAGTTTCCAGGTGCACAGTTGCAATATTCAAAGGTTCTGATTTCTGATGCACCTTTATAATTAGAATTTCGTTGTCATTCTACCCAGGGAAAATCTTCAATTCTTCCCCGGAAATGATGCTAGAAATGTTAGAACCAGATGTCACTGCTAGATTGTAGCAGGAGTAATCCCAGTACCCACCAATGTTTAGGTGGATGTTGGTTTAAATGGGTGTTGGTCAACAGAAAAAACTCAACACTAGAATGATGTTACAACATAGAACCTGACAATAAATGCACAAGAAAGTGAGGTCCAAATTAACTTCAGTCAATGGGGTGAGTTTAAAGGCGAGCAGAGGGAAGACTTAGTGAGTAAACAAGAACAAGACTGTTAGGGGAATTCGACCTTCCAACATCTTGAAGAAGATAAAATCAGGCTCGATGATGCTTTCGAGCCTAGGTTTCAGACACTGAAATATGCCCAAATGGCACAATTCCAACAACATGATGATCAAACCTCCATCATCGTGCGGCTACAAAAACTCAATTGGATCCTCCAATTCAGAGCTATTTAGGGCGAGAGGGAAAAAAAAAACATAAGAAACTGAGTAAAACTAATCACGATACTGCTATGATCAAACCTCCATCAGAAAAACATAACAATCCTCGAATGGATGCTCCAATTCTGAGTGTTTTGATAGAATTTACAGAGATGTGAAAGGAAACTAACTTCTATTAACTGAAAGTCTCAAATCGAAATAAATAACCAGACAAGCTCTGGTGTTCAAAAATATTACAAAATGGGAACTTTTCTCAACCAAATACCTTTTCAAAATGACATAACTCCATACTTATACTTCAAAAATTCATTCCTGCAGCAAAAGTGTGCTCAGGTCTTCGCATTAAAGGCTTTGCGTCTACATGCTTCCTGGAAGACTATGCATGCAGTCTCCTATCAAAAGTGAGCTCTATCAGACGCAATCGTGTTTTAGATGAGATGACTACAACTGAGCTGACTTGTTGAAATTCCTTTCTCGAGCTTTCTATTTATGGTGGAAAATATGTTCAACCACCACCAACCAACCTTAATAACTCCTTCATCAAAATAAAAAAGGCCTGAGTCAACACTGCACCTGTGAGATGTGGTGGCCTCTGCATTCTACCACTTGGATCTGAGTTGGATGCCTACAGGGATGGCTAGGCAATATACATGGATGAAGTTCTGGTGGGATGATTGGAACAAGGATAGGTTTCTCGGTGTGCGATGGCTAGGTGGAGGAGACACAGAGGTTGGGAAGAAGTTGTGGGGGTGACACAGGCAGGAGTTGAGGTGGCACAGGTGGTGGTAGATGAGAAGGGGGGAGGTGACAGGTGGGATAGTGAGTGGAGGAAAAGTGTGAGGTAAAGAAAGGGGAATGAGGTATGTGATAGATAGAGGAGAGAGATAGAGTGGGGGACAACTGCCAGTGGGGCAGTTGTGGAGCGGTCACTTGTCGACTTGGGATAGGGCATGCACATATCGGGGCCACGAAAAGCAGTTTGATTCCTCCCCACTTTTGGGCTTGATGTGTGTCTCTGGCTGACATGTAGCGCCTCCAAAAACCACGATTGTTTTCCCTGGCCCTCTCTACCTTTTTTAATGACTACCTGTGTTGAGGCCCCGATATGTCCAGCGATCGTCAATTCGAGGTGCACTAATCTTAACCGTCCTGATTTGCACACATCCTAGCACAACATGCCAAATGGTCACATCACTCTGACAAACTTAGGATAAGCACCATTTAGTGGATTTTTAACCCCATTCTTCACTTTTTTCCACCCAAGGGCCAAACCCAGTGAGGAAAACACCCCATGCCATAATATGTGGTAACAAGGTGGAACTGTTGTAACTATGTGGACCACTTCTTATAGCAGCCATTCTACAATTTTCCTTGGCTCTGCATGAACTATAGTGGCTTGTGATCAATGTGGATGACTGTCTCCTTCCTAAGAATGTAATGTCTCCACTAGAGACATTATTTAACAATGGAGTACATTTATTTTTCGTAAGTAGGGTACTTACAGACAACATCTGATAGTGTCTCACTATGATATGCCACAGGGTGGTCATGTTGAGTGAGAATGACACCCACAACATAGTCTAAAGCATCTATCTCGATATCAAAGGGATGTTGCAGGTCCGGTAAGAAAGTACTAGGGATGAGCACAAACAATTCTTCAAGTCATCGAAGGCTTGTTTTTGGGACATGCCCCACATAAATATTTCCTTACCACCACCCTTGGTTACTTGGATGAGGGCCCATGTGATATGAGAGAATCCCCACACGAACCTACGATAGAAATTGGCGAGGACAAATAAGTTCTGAAGTTCAATGAGCGTGGTTGGGGCTGGCCAGTCATGTATGACTTGGATCTTGGTTGGTTCCACATGCACACCATGTCGATCAATGATTTATCCTAAGTAATGGACCCTGTCCATGTCGAAGGATCATTTTTCCAAGTTTTCATATAGTTTGTGCTTCCACAGGGTGTGCAGAACCTGCTAAATATGATACAAGTGTTTTTCCAAGTCTTGTTGTAGATGAGGATGTCATCTAGATACACCACTACAAAATTATTGGTGAAAGGTCATAGGATATCTTCCATCATCCTTATAAAATTTTCTAGATCATTTTTCAAACCAAAGAGCATGACCAACAATTGAAAAAGACCTTCTTTTGACTTGAAGGCAGTCTTCCATACATCTGTCTATTCTATTGGGACTTGGTGGTATCCATACTTCAGATCAATCTTACTAAAGTATTTGTCCCCCATGAGTTTATCAAGGAGGTCGTTGATTCCAGGAATTGAGTACCGGTTTCAGACTGTGATTTTATTTTGGGCCTGGTAATCAATGTAGAGTCATCAGGTCCCATATTTCTTCTGCACCAGCATGATTGGGATCACACAAGGAAATGATATGGGAGGTATGTTCCCCTTGTGGAGTAGTTATTGGATCTACTTATTGATCTTCTCGTTTTATAACTGAGAGCGAGGATAGACTGGCCCATTGGGTAGCAGTGCACCTGGGGTCAGATCGATGGGATGCTTGACCTGGCAGTGCAAAGGTACCCCAGTAGGAGAGGAGAAGATATTTGAGTATTCTTCCATGGCCTTATCCACTTGATTCTGTTCTTTGGAGAGATCGATCGTGGAGGCTCTGGATGTGGCTATGATCTTTTCTCCCTCTGAAAGTGAATCAAGAAGAAGACAAATTTCCCAGTCTGAGAGATGACCTTCCTGCATTTCTTGGCAGAGATCAAGGAAATAACACTAGGAGGGATTGCCTACGGTATCCTATACAATTTCTTGTTCAAAGTAATAATAACACTATGAGGCCTAGAATCATATACAACATGAAGTTTCCATAAATAAGGTTGTGCCAAAATAACATTAGAAAATTTGAGAGGAGAAACATCACACAATACCTCATCTTTGAAGGGCTTGATGTCGTACAACATTTGACACTATTGGATGATGTGGAGATCGCTTCCTTGGTGAAGCCATCCAATGGTGTAGGGTTGTGGGTGTGGTGTTTACGGTAGGGCTAGCCACTTGATGACCTCTGTTGAGTTGAGTTTCTTCTAGCCATCACTATCAACGATGAATTTCAACGGGATGCCTTTTACCTACATCTGTGAATGGAATAGGTGCTTTCCTTCTTCTGGCTCATCTGGTTCACTATGTTGGAGCTTGGTGGTAGCACTAGTGGCATTGGGTTTCGTGTCAATGATCCATCTTCCCCTTTTTGGTTTTGAATCATAGTCAGAACCCACATCTGATTTTATATGCTTTCACTTCGGCCACCAATGACTTCTTTGAGAAACAATCAATAGCATTATGCCAAGGGATCTTAAGGAAGTCACACCACTTCCCGATATCTTTCTTTGTCTTTATGGTGTCCTTCTTTTCTTTTGGCTTGGACTAGTTGTCCTGATACTGTCCATCTTTGCTCTGTCCTTTGTTCTATGGGTTGGGGCCACCTCTTCCTATCTTTTGCTGTGAGGGGTTCCAGGGCCCAAATTATTGCATCTTTTGTTTGAGCTTCTACTCGATTTTGACGACATATCGGTAAGCCGTGCCCAAGGATGAAATGTACAGAAATTCCATTTAATTTTGGATGTATCTATGGAGAGAACTAGTTGTCACTCTGAATATTTGATACCCATATTGGTGCACAAGTTATAGAAGATATTTTTGAACTTTGGCACTGCTTGGTCTCTTTCTTTCTGCAGTGTGGTCCATTTGGTATATAAGTCATCATAACTTCCAACAAGGTAGTATTGTTCCTTAATAGCATCCATGAAGGATTCCTTGGTGATCATGATTGTAGATAATGAGGGTTCCTCTGTTTCCTTTTTCTCACAGAAAGTAATCTTTTCTCTATTCGAAAAGTTATGGATAGAAAAATAACCTTCTAGTAGATTCAACCACTTGTCTACAACACCTGTGTCTATATGACCTTCAAATATAGTAATATCTAAGTTTATTTGTACCTTGAAGGGGGTGATACCTCCGCCTGAGGAAGATGTGTCTCATGTTGGTAGCCGCCGAAGGATTTGTGTGAAACTATCCATCATCTCATTCCTCTGTTGCATGAGAGATTCCTCAAGAAACATTTTGAAAGGATCTCATGTACCATCATATTTATTTTCTCCTACCATGAGAGGTCGCTTGGGTGTGCAAGATCTTTTTTCCTCAAGATAAACAAGCTCGAGACCCAATTCTTTGTACCTTGACCTCGTTGGGGACATGCATTAAGATGACAAGGAACAGACTAGTATGATACCATTGATCCAGATTTTATGAACATAATGAAAAGAATATAGATTATTAAAGGATGTTTAACACAGACTAAAAGAAATACAGTAAAATTGGTTTTCTATTCAATAAGGAAATAAGCTAAAACTGTAAAATGCAGCGGAAAACAAGCTTGTTGGAATGGTGGCAGCTTATCTTTGAGAAGAGATGTGACGACTACACTCATTCGCAAGAAGATGATTACAATGAGTCTATAAAGGCCTTTTTACAATAAATAGGAATACCAAGAACCCTAGACATCCAAAAACCTAACCCTATGAGATGAAGCGCCAAAATTCATGTGGGCACCATTTGGGTAAGTTAGTATATCAACTTCTCGGGGTCGTAAATTTTGCATACAATATCTGTTTTAGGCACACGATAGCCCATTGGAAATGTATTGTCAAGGAGATTCATTTTGGGGGCTCAACTGAAGCCTTTGGCTTACATTGAGAAGCTTGATCCTGAAAAACCTTCATTTAGACCCTCAAAATGGCCTCGAAAGTTAAAATTGCTAAAAATAGTAAATTGCCAAAATTACCAAAAAATTGTTTTGAGTGAGTTGGACAAGGTGGGTGGCCACTGATATCGATATGGATCAACACCTCTCACTGCACTCCTTAAAAATAATTCTTTCACTTGGACTCCCACAGTTGCTCAGGTTTTTCAAACCTTGAAGCTGGCCATGTACACCACTTTAGGCCTGGCCCTTCTTGATTTCACAAAGACCTTTGTCCTAGAATGTGATGCTTCTGGGAAAGGAATCGGCATTGTCCTTATTAAATAGGGTCTACCTTTATCCTTTACTAGAAAAAAACGTTCTGAGAGAAATTTGGGAAAATCAATCTATGAAAAGGAAATGTTGGCTATTCTGCATGCCATGGGGAAATGCTTCCAAATTAAGAAAGATCATCAAAGCCTCAAGTATTTTATGGAACAACACATTTCCTCTCCCAAGAAACAAGAATGGGTGATTAAACACTTTGTATATGATTATGAGATCATTTACAAGAAAGGAAAAGACAATGTGGTTGCTGATGCACTTTCCAGAAAATATAAATACGAAGGGTCCCTTTTTTCTCTCTCTTTCATTGTACCATATTGGCTCCAAGTTGTTCGCTAGGAATGGCTACACGATCCCAAAAGTTATCATCTCATACAAAAATTGTAGTCCAATTCTCTATTTTCCCAAGGGTACTCTTGGCTCAATGACGAGCTTCGATACAACGACTGATTGTATTTAAGTAAACAGTCAAAATTTAAATCCACACTACTTTCTAAGCTTCATGCTACACCCACAACTGGGCACTTGGGGTTTACCAAAACCTATAACCGGTTTAAACATTCTTTTTTCAGGGAGGGTATGAAACATGACATTTGTAATTTTTTGGCTGAATGTGATGTGTGTGAACACAACAAGGGAGAAACAGTCAAATTTCTTGGCACATTACAACTGCTTTTGATTCCACCTGCTATTTGGAGGCATATCTGTATGGAGTTTTTTGTAGGCTTACCTAAATCAGGAAATAAATCAATCATCATGGTGGTAGTTGATCATATTTCCAATTATGCTCATTTCTATTGTCTTCAACACCCATTTAAAACATCCATTGTTGCTCAACTTTTCATGGATCAAGTCTTCAAGCTTCATGGCATGCCACATTTTATTTTTTCTGATCGCGATCCAACTTTCACCAGTAATATTTGGCAAGAACTGTTCAAACTACAAGGCACCCAATTGCATCTCAACACAACTTATCATCCCTAGAATGATGGTCAAAATGATGTTGTCAATAAATGTTTGGAAACATATTTGAGGTGTTTTGCATCAGAAAGGAAGAATCAATGGGCTCAATGGTTACCACTCATTGAATGGTGGTACAACACTTTGTACCATACAACTATGCACATGAATCCTTTTGAAGCGGTATATGGACAAAGCCACCTTCGGTTCTCTCATATTTTCCAAGTGTCTTTAAGGTCTAGTCGGTTGACCAAATGCTTACATTTCGAGAGGCTATTCTTTGTACCCTCAAATAGAATTTGGTCATGGCCCATAATCACATGAAGCAACAAGAAGAACAAGGTCACTCTGAACGTCAATTTGCATAAGGGGATTAGGTGTTTCTTTGACTGCAACCTTACAAGAAAAATCCCCTCAGGGATGACTATTGTTAGAAATCGACGCCCAAATTTTATGGTCCTTATACCATTCTCAAGCATGTGGGAAAGGGAGCCTATCAGTTATCTCTTCCCAACCATTCTAAGATCCATCCTATTTTTCATGTTTCCTTCTTAGATAAGGTGATTGCAACTAAGTGTCAAACTCAAACCAACCTTCCCGAGTTGGACAAAGAAGGCTTCATTTGGATACAACCACAAGCCATTTTGGACCACCGTGAGCGTCGACTGCGTCAATGAACCATCAAGGAGGTGTTAGTCCAGTGGAAAGATACAAATCCAATAGATGCCACTTGGGAACCAACTACCATTTTGCAACAATTTTCCCATCTCAACCCTTGAGGACAAGGCTATTTTTAAGGAGGAGAACATGTTAGGGACCTAACCCGTCACGTAGGTAGAATAATATATTTCCATGTAATAAAGTTCAATATTAATAAGGCCTGGAAATAAGGAAGAATAAATCCAATGTAAGAAGACCTAATAGAAGCTTCCACTTCTAGAAGGATCTTCCTCTATATGGTTCTTTTGATAGACATGTTTAGTATAAATAAGAGTTGAGGGTATGAGAACTCTTGTCTTGGATATTATTGTAATAGAGATCTTCTCTGCTAGAGTTTTCCCCCTCGAAGAGGCAAGTGAACATTTCTCTGAGTAATCAAAGTGCTCTTTCTGGTGTTCTTCTGGTATCATTTTGGTATTATTGTGGTGTTGTTCTAGTTATATTGTTGTTCACTTACCATTTCTAGTTATTTATTTCTATTCTCCATACTTTTTTGTATTTGGAATATTACACCTATGCCAAGTGAGTTCATTAATCAATGTTCTATTTATGGTGCACAAATTAATATAATACATTGAACATTAACAAGGGAAATGCTTATTTTATTTTGGTTGAACGTGGTTTTTTTAGAGTTTATTATGGATCGTACTTGAATATTCAAATAATAAAGTTAGAAATAACTTTCATTTTTATTAAACTTTGGTTAAAATGGTTATAATGATCCTTAGCTTCAGGATTAAACATTGGTCAAAGAAGTACAAATAAAAAAATATAAATACCCGGCTTTCACATGAACCGATAAAGTGAAGGATTTTGTATTTTGAAATGGCATGTCATTTTCGATTTACTTTCCAAAAATGGTGAGTTAGCCAAAAATTCAATATTTTTGGTGAGCTCATTTTAACATAGATAAAAATTGATAAAGGTAAAATTTAATGGTTAAATTTTCTATCAATCAAGTGAAACTATAACTTTCAACAAAATTCCTATCAGATTTGGGGAAGAATTTTCATCTAAAAGGGGTTGAGTTTCTCCACTTATTATTTTACTTTATCTTGATAATGGTAGTTTTGAGAGTAAGTTAATATTGTATCACGATGAATTTATTTATATCCCTATATGTGATTACAATCCAATAAAAATTTAGGCATGAGGAGAGTTCCACCATGATCCAAATTCTTATTGTGATGAAACAATTCCCCTAGTGTTTTTTCCCAAATTCTAAATCAACTCAAATCATTAAAAATTCCATCAGATTCACAAATTGATGGGAAATATGACTTACTCTCTAGCCATTTTGTGACAATGAGAGAATATTTTTATATAATATTAGATGGCTCCATATTTTTTAGGTCATGAGTTTTTGACACATTTTGAAGTGCCTTTCCATGCATTGTTTGAGGTAATTTTGCACAACTATCCAGACTCAACTCAGTATTCTAATGTACTTTATAAAAAGCTAAAGAAGACCTACAATGGAGAATAAGTGAAAAGTTATGACCCTCGAAGGACTCCCCATTTTTTTAGGTAACTCATATTCATATATCCCATCCTTGCTACTTATCCCTAACGGTGTTAGAATTCTTACATTTTAGGGATTTTGCTTCTTAGGATTTTTTTGCATTATCATAAAATGTAGTTTCATTGTTTTGTTATGGGATTTTTTGTGAATGAACGTAGATGCAACATCTCTTCTCATAAAATGTTTACCACCATTATAGCCACGTTGTATTGTTATGTACAAATCATTGTTTTTACTATGTGATTCATTAGTAGAATTTGGTTTTCATTGTAATATTTCCTTTCAATAATGTATCTTGTGCTACCTTTGCAATATTATGTTCTTATATTTCTTCTCAACCCAATCCATATCAACCTCAATATTAATAGTGTATGGCATGAATAATGTATATTTCCCATTTAATAACTAGTCAATAAGCATTAATGAGATTAACCATGTGCAAGCCAAATGATACAAACTAATAATGACTTCCTTATAATAATATTATTGGTAACTATGTTTATTTTGTATATGTGGGTACATTGATCAATTTTGAAAGGCTAGTCCTAATTTCAATTTAAAGGGTACATATTCATCCAACCCTTCCATGATAAAAAGTTGCAAAAGTAGTTATACTTTAATTGACGACAGTTGTTATAGAAAATTTTGCCTCACCCCATGTGACTTGCTTGGATGGCCTTTCCATTTCCCTATGGAGAATTGAAGTCCTCTTTTGTACCTTCCAGATCCAAAAAATAACATTTTTCCACATATACGTGCCCAATCAGTTAGACAACAAGCATATACACAAGTTTCTCCACCATAGCCCTCACACATAAGATTTGGTGCTCAAAATTAAAAATTATGTCAGGTTTCCATGTCACATCATGAGATCCATGATCCTTGACCTTCCTTATACTAGAAACGATCTGACTTGACCCTTTAGTTCCATTTGAAGGCTATAAATTGAGCCATATACAATCTGTGGAAGAAATAGAGAATTCAACTTTTGAGAGAAAATATACTCTGGAGAAATTTCACTTACTATTGAGTTTGCATCCCTTTATCCTTGAAACTCTGAAATCATTGTTCAACCCCCGAGCTCTTCCTTATTTTATGGATAACTTCATTGTCTCTTTTATATAATATTTCCTTTGGTGGGGGATTGAAGTGGTGGAGGCCCAGTTGGAGGGACTTAGTTTCTCAGTTTCGAGATGTTCTGACACATAAGTTTGTCACCTATATACTTATGTTGATTATTTTAATAGAAATACTATTTTCTCATCCAATTGATATCTTTCAAATATTTGAATTATTATTCCATGGGCGTATTTGTCATGTATGTTAATGGATTATGTTATTTTATATGCTAACATTATATATTATCACCATATGCTTGTGTATCTTGGTTGTTAAGGACAAGTTGCAAGTATAAAGCTTTGAGTTGCATGCTCAACGGTGGTCTTCATCGAACGTTTAGAAAAGGTAGGCTCTTGGCCTTGTCTTGTTAGCATTTCATTTATATAGCATACTTGGAATTAGAGTTGATTTATGCATGTCATTTCGTCTGTTGTGGTTTACCCCATGCCATAGAGATATTTTCATTGTAACAACCGTAAACTAAATAAACACTTCATAAAGAAAATGCTAAATCATCATATTCCTTCCAATTTTTTATAGTGTAAATTAACCAACCATTACATAAATAAATAAATCATAATTTCAATAAAAAACTAAAAACAAGTTACTTTGTAATATCAAAGATAACCCTGAGATGTGTTTAAAATAAATAAATTTCAATAAAAACACATGCACTTATTTCGAGGAATTTCATATTACAATCACATCATAAACCTTCTAACACCAATAACCATTTTCAGGACACCCATATAAGATATTATTTTTTTTGTGTATCCATATGATGGTTGAGGACTACATCTTGTGGCAATGGAAATTGTAGCAAACCTTGAGGCCTTTGCGAAACGGCGAGAGTTTTATCAAAATGATATAAGATCCTTGAAGAGAGTCTACTTACTTAATGACCCCCTAATAATATTCAAATATAGCATGAATGAATCCATGGATTATTTGGGGTAATATGGCTATGATTTGGAGCTTCATGAGATCCATACAAAGAAGTCCTAAAGGAAATGGTTGATCAAGATCACTAAGTGTATTGTTCTTACTAACGATATTGATTGTTCACTTTATCACTCAATCCATGCAAAATTGTTGTCTACATTGGAATAATGCATAAATCAAAGTATTAAAACAATTGTATTACCTTCTTCATAACTTGCTTAACAATCCCACCTAAGAATAAAAACTTTTGCTTGAAGTATTCAAAATTTCAAATGATACATCTCATGGAAGGAAAATTTTAAGGGATAAATTTTACACATGGGTTAACTTTCAATGTTTTTTCCCAAAAAAAGATTCACCAATTTCCTTTTTTTTCTAAAATGGTTCACCCAAATTCTATAGGATAAAAGTATCTTAATCTAAAAATCACCAAAAAATTCTAGAAGTTATATAAAATTCTTATAAATTTAATCATTTTCCAAAAATATTGCCAAACATTTTATGGTTAGCATTTTAAAAAATTAGTAAGATTTGCCCAAGTTTCTACACATTAAGATAAGTATGGAACCTTAAAATTTTTCAGGATCTCATGGATTTTAGGCTTGGGATGAGGCACGAAAAAGAGATCTCTAGGGGCATTCTCAAAATATTTGAAGGGAAAAGTACCATTAGAAAGAATTCGGTGTTGCTAAAAACATCAAGAAGAAAGTGAAAGAGTGTGACCGACAAAGATGCATATAATTAAGGAAAGAGGAATGATCAATTTGGGGAACAAAGAAGTGAAGATTTGATGATGCAGACAAATAAAATTACAAAATCACAATTCTCACAAGGGTAATCACAATTTTAGGTTTTGTCATATTGACAAGGCTTATTTTGTGTAGGTTTGTATCTAAAATTAATCAAGAACATACATGTTAGAATTTTTCACTTATCTTGATATAATTTTTTATCCCAATTAGAATCATCAACATGTTTTTGTGTGAAACAAAGAAAAATTGCTTATTATAGTAGAGTATTGGAGCCAAACAAGATAAGTATGAACAATAAATGACATGCCAAAAATCTAATCAACAATTCTTATAACACATGAATTCAAGTGGGAATTTGAAAAAGAAAGGTGTCGAAGATTAAATTAAGTGACAAATAACATGGAAGATGCATCAATATCGTGGTAGGATTATGTGGGCTTGATAAATGTGATAGATTGGGTGTTGGGAAGGGTATATCATACCAATGAATAGAAGACTGCCAGTGAAAATCAATATGATGTTAACCATTAGATACCAAAGAAAAATAATGGACATTGAATCATAAACATTGATCTAAATTCACATCCATCCTCATTTAATGTTGAAGGTAAAATGGTCCTTGATCACCCATGACTTGGGGTCACAAAAATAATGTTTGTTGGCATAGGGGTAGACCTAGAGTTCAACGCTACAAAAATGCAGTTAAACCCTAATTATAGAGCATCACAGTATTCAACTAGATCTAGCATCTAGCATCACTCAGCACGATGAAACAAATTAGATCTAGCAGATTCAAGAACTAAGCACATGTATATAAGTTAGATCCAACATACATCCATATTATTAAGCACTAAGAATCAACAAATCATTCATCTATATTAAATCACTAATAAAATAAACACATAAACACATCAATACATTGCACAAAGCATAGCAACACAGTATGTACGTGGTTCACCCCCACCCTGGGGCTACGTCCACCAATTCTTTGTCTTCTTTATTAGATTCTTCAATCAGTTACATGCACAGAGCCTCTAAAACCCTACTTTGCAGAGGACAGGGGATCTGTGCAGCTCGCTAGATCCTCCTTCCCCAAGTAGATCTAAGCACACAACCTTCCATAGTCTCTTGCAATGACTTTCACTTAGCTCTGCAAGTCTCACACAACATGTACAAAGAAATTACAACTCTTGATCACACAGATCTAACTCTAGCACTTAGCCATTCGTACTCACTACATCACCTTAGCATCTATTTATACATACAAAATAGGCCTAAGCATGGGTAAACCCATGGGCCGACATTCCCATACATGTTACATAATCCCAAATCCCAAAAAGGACCCTAAAAGGGGCCGAGATCCTGTGATCTCTACTTCGTCTTGTGCTCCACCTTCGACAACCTGTTGAACTCTTAAAATTAGGTCAAACATGACCAAGAATCCTCACAACTTGGTCAAGGGACAGTAGGCCCCCAATAATCACCCGTGACTTGTCTCGAGTCACTCTGATCTAACTAGTTCTACTTCAAAATCCTCGATCTTGGCTCGAGCTACTTCGAATTGTTGTTGTGCCATGACCTCTTGTTCAACAAACTCTTGTATGACTGCTTCGTTGATAGGTCCCTCTAGGTGTTGTTCATCTATAGTGACGACTTGCTCCAATGTTTCTCCTCTTCCTTCGATCTCTGTGAATAGTTGGCAAGCCTTATCCTATACAATTTGGAGCATTTGAGTCACTTCCATGAATTTTCTCTAGATAGTGTGGATCTGTTGCTGGGTAGTGCACTGCTCCTGGGATCGCTTCATTATTTCCACAACTGACAGAGGATTCAACTGTGCCTGTATCGTTTCTGTTTGATACCTCACCTCTTGGAGCTGCGACTCCAGTGCCTTTAGTTATGGATTCTCAGTGAGTTTCTCATAGGTTTGGGCATTGTGATCAATGAGTTTCTTAGATTCCATGGCAATGGCCTTTATTCTCTCAACTACACCTCGAGCAATTGCTTCTCTTTGGTCCCTCACATTCTGCGGGGTGTTGGGCACTGTGCGGAGATCTAAGTCTATGATTTGTTGCTATAGATACTGGATAGATTTTGCAAGCTACTCTACTTGATGCATGACTCGATCTTCTTCTTGTGGCTCTAAGCCTCTCATGGAGCGGAGGGTTCTGTTGACTGCTTCTTTCACTTCGAGTTTCTTTGTGATCAACTTTTATTTTTCTTGTTGCATCTATACTTTCTCTTCTTCAAACTTTGCCTAGAGATCAGCCTTATCATGATCTACAACTCTGTGTTGTTCTATGAGTATGCCTTGCACTTTTCAAGGACTGGGTGGCTTGTTCTGTTTCTTCTTGAGCGCAAAGAAGGTGAGCTTCGACCGCATCAGCTAGTTGGTGGAGTTGGGCTAGCTCATCTCCCAACTCTGGTTCTCCTGATGGAAGGGGCATAGTGGATACTGCATGACTGGACTGAATGGCCTATTGTACCCCTCAGAGTTTGACCTCGATTATATCGTATATTTTCTCCTACTTGGTGTTGAAGGTGAATCCCCCTACAGACAAGTGGATTCTCTCTTGATCTCTAGACTCTTAAGGCCAATACATAAAGTTCTTAACATGGACATTGACTTCCTTTTAGATCTAATCAAGATAATGAATGAAAGAGAAGGAGAAATATATGTACCTTATGAAAAATGTTTGTCCCTACAAAGTCCAGGCTGAGCTTCAATCTTGAGCTCCTTGATAGGTCCTAAAAAAAAAACAAATATAAAATGGACTTCCTACTCTACTGAGATTAGCTCACTCATAAATCCATCTATTGTAGACAAACTTATATGGAAAAAGCAAAAGTTTGAAAGAAACATGCCAAGTGTTGCACCTCTTCTGTCACCTTAGTGAGCAAAATAGAGGTGCTTGCAAGATCAATTGGGTCTGCTGAGTAGGACAACTACAAGGAAAAGAGTTAGGGAAAGAAAATAAAAACTACAATTAAGAATTAAACTAAGAAATGAAATAACAACTAAATTCATGAGCATAGGGACATAGAAACAAAAAGAACCATAAGACCCATGTCACCAATGTTGAGGCTGATCTATTAGTGAAACAATATACCAAGAGGAAAGGGGAATATGAGTCCCTTCTTCCTCCAAGGGAGGTCTCTTGGACCCCCACTAGCTAGCTCTTCTTACAACAAAGAAAAATGGAAAATGATGAAAGAACTCTTTACAAATCCACTCAATGGGTGAGATGGATTGGCCAATGTAATGGTGCAAATATTCTCTTAACAAGGATGGAGTCCTCAAGAGAATAGAGACAACATAACATTAGTTTGAATTCCTTGAAAAATGAGGTGCATCCATGGCCTTTTTATAGCATTCCTTTGAGCTATTGTTTAACTGCTTTGTAGTGTGAAAAGAGGCTAATTAGGGCATTTCTAGGTCTTTGACCAGCCATCTAGTCGAATCCAGTCCAGATTTGAGGTTCAAATTGACTTGGGAGCTGAACCATAAGTGGGTGGGAGGTCGAACACTCTCATAAATGCACCATTTAGTAGGTGCACATTTTTTTGCGATAACAATCACGTATCGTGCGCATGTGCGCGATTTCTGCGTTCCTGTTCTGTGAATGTGCGGGTGCACCCAATGTCTGCATAGCGCTCTTCAATTTTTCACTACTTTGTATAGTTTCTGACCCTTTTATGAATTCTTTGATATTAATTCAGGTCGATGGATGACTTCATCACTGTTTGACGATGCTAAGTTCTTGTAACCATGTGCGGATGAAATTTTAGTGATAAGAGATGCCCCCTGATGGATGAGGTTTAGAGCATACATATAGTTGAAATCCATCAATGTTTCTTCTACTTAGAATGTTGTTGTAAGAGAGAGCAATAGTGGGATCAGCCAGAGTGATCTGTTGGAGGGAAAAAGGAATCGGTAGGACCCGACCTTCCATGAGGTGTGTAAAATAGAAAACTATGTACAAATGAGGTGGGCATGCCCCATGCTCATGTCATGTAACTTCGAAAAAGGATGACTGAAGTGTTGGTGTAGACAACTACAGTGCCCTCAGGGGCGGTCGTGATAAAGGCAGAAGAAAATTCTATAGATGAACATACTCTGAATAGTAGGCAGTGATCACGGTAATAAGCATCACCAATTATGTGGGCATTGATAGCCCAACCAAGTTCAGAGGTCTTCGGCAAATGAAAGAACTAACTGCAATAGTTGTAAAGTAAGACCCACCGTAACATGAGAAAGTCTTGGCGTCGAATGTTATGGGGGTCAATGACAGTAGGGAGCAATGGTGTTTCACCCTGTGTCATCTGAGATCTCTCATTGAGTGGATAATGAGAATCAAGATATTGTCACCCTTCTAGAAAACTGTGCTGATGTCGACAAAAAGGGGGACGCAACTCCCAAAAGAAAATGGCTTCATGAAATCTACTAGGTGAGGTGAGGAAGTGGAGGAGGTACATGGATCGAGTCAATATGTGGGAAGACTCAAGACTACCCTTGGTTGGAGTATGTGTGAGATAAAAAGTGGCCGCAACCATTCAACGAGGTCAAGTGTCAGGGGGACGACAAGACTGGGGATAAGTTGTGTCGGAGGTGGGACAAGGTGAAAAAATTCAGAGGGCAGAGGTAAGTGGCTTGTGGGGTACTCTGAAGATATGGATGATGCCGTCAAGGGTGGATGATAAGTAGTGCTCCAACCAAGGGTGACATGGGTTGTGGTTGGCCAAAAAGGGAAGTAGGTCGCCCAAAGGTGATGACAAAAAGGTAATGTAACAACTAAAAATAAAGGCGTTTGTACAATAAATAATGAATAATTGGGGGGAAGTGTACAAATACAAAAATGGGTGCCCCAGTGTGATATGGTGGGCCCCGGGCAGGGAATAATTTTCTCAGAGAACTGATGAAGGGTGGGGGCCCCATGGGTGGGTTTCTGTATGAGGTAGGTGAAATGAAGG
This sequence comes from Picea engelmannii, assembly GCA_009831015.1. Classification (NCBI taxonomy): domain Eukaryota; kingdom Viridiplantae; phylum Streptophyta; class Pinopsida; order Pinales; family Pinaceae; genus Picea; species Picea engelmannii. The sequence goes on from ML823568.1 coordinate 74,860, forward strand.
GAGATTTGCAGATAGGTAGATGGATTGTGGATGAAATGGAGGGTTCATGCTACTACAGATGTGCAGCCCGACCATAGAACTATGGAGAGATAATCTGGGAGTCCGTTGGGAAAGCTAGAAAAATGAGGAGAAGGAGTATGCGGTTGATTCGTGACATGATGTAAGACTATCGGGACTCCCATCCCTAAAGGGTTTTGAAAAATAGCATGAGTGTCAGAAGTGCCAAAAGGTGCTATGAATGGGACAACTCATGTGGGTAAGAATGCTACCGAGTGACAGTATCGAAGATGCAAATGGAGGTGTGGGTAATGCAGAGCCGGGAATGGGGATCCTAGAGGCAAATGTCAGAGGGTGTGACTGGAAATGTAAGTGTGATACAGAGGGAAAGACTACATGCGAGTGATGAGTATATACCTGAAGGGGTTGTTCCGATGTATGATAATCAAGTACCTGCACACATGAAAACCAATTACCCAACGTGAACAATATCTGGAGAGAATCGAAGATATGATCATGTATTTGATAAGCATGAATATGCGCATGCGTACCTGATCAGGGTATGAAAAATGGTGCCCCGGGGGCTCAGGATGAAAAGAGGCCCAGGGACTATTGTGATTTAGATGACGGGATGCTGATCCTGTGGATGAAGATGGATCGAGAAATGGACATTGTGGGCTCCCGTAACGGTCAGTGGAAGTTTGGTAAAAAGGCCTATATATAGATGTAGGGCACACATTGCCACCTCATTTGTACTTGCTGCTATAGTGATTGGATGAGAAGCATTCATAGGAGATTGAGATATTCGGGGAGGAAGAGGCATCCGATTGAGGACCCATGAGCATCAATTTAGTGGTCTGATCATCCTGCATATAATTAGGATTTCATTTTTTTGGTAGGGGTTGTATGGAGGGTCATACATAGGTGTTTAGGGGGTATGGGCCCCACATGCACGGGCGATCCAGTAATATACGCACACATGTTCGTGCCTTTCCACCGGATAGACGTGCATGGGAGCACGGTTAAGGGAATTAAGGGCGTGCATGATGGGCGTGTCTTTCTGATGAACAGGCATGCACGTGTGCACGCCTATCGGTTGAATAGGTGTGCACATGTGCGCGCATCTAGAGTGAACAGGTGCGCCTGTGTAGGGAACAGGTGCACACTCATGCGTTCCTGTGTAGTGAACAGGTGTGCATATGTGTGTGCCTGTGGGGTGTACAGGCGCGCATGTGTGCGTGCATGTGGGTGAAAAAATTGTGCCGTGGAGGTAAGGTTGACGGGTATAAAACATGTCTTTTTTATTTTTTTGATTTTCCATGTGGCTGACTGAGGACGATTTTATGTTGTGCAGGTGAGTTGTGTGCATGATGTCGGTTGGTTGGAAAGAGCGGGATTGGTCCCAGCTGTGAGACGCCATGGCAATTGAGGAGCCAGGCATACGTTTGACTTTGGCAGCCTGTGGGTTGTTAAAGTTCTTTGAGTGCCCCTTGATACTACTTCATAGTGTGGGGAGAGAATATTCCATTCACTGTGGTGGAGGACGTGTACTTTCTGACTGGGCTTCCATTTTAGGGAACGCCCCTACCGATGGAGCCAGTGCTTCCTAGGGATACATCGCTCACGACGGTCAACCAGAGATATTGTTCAGGGCCAAAATATATGTCTGGCATAGTTGTGAGCGTTGGGGCGATGGATGCCCTAGCCCATTGTTGCATAGCAGCGATGATTGTGAGAGTGTATGGGTCACTGGCGACGCAGCGGATCAGCGGTGGCCAACTGATGGTGATGGGGAGAGTGTTGGCCAGTGAGCATTTCACCTGGGGGCTTACGCTGCACTCGAGGATGGTGGGGTAGTTGGACCACTGTCGGTCCATGGATACGGGGGAGTTTGCCTTCGGGTCCATCCTAGTGGCCTGGTTTTTGGAGAGGGTGCCGATGTTGCACCCTACAATTCTATTGGGTCCGCCTGGGACGCGAGAGACGCGACTAAGGAGGTGGTCAACCATGTTTCTTTTCCATGGTGGTGGCGAGGGTGGCCACTTCTTCACTGCATAGGTGGCACAGGTATGGTGGCAGATGCCATAGGTGATACTACAGTACCCCTACATCAGGGTTGACTTCCGGGATGATCTGAACATGGTGCTACCTCTAGGGGAGGTGTTTGTCCACCGAGGTATGTTGATTGATGATGTTGATATGTAGGTTTTTGCATTTTTGGAGATAGCATGCCTTATGTATATGATATAGATGCTGATACTATCCTTTGTTTATTTTCATGTGCAGATGTGGCACCTCGCGGGTGCGATGTGGAGTTGTAGAGAGCGTCAACTCATTAGGATCTAGAGAGATTGCCGCAGGGAGAGAGATATCGACGTGAGGGTGTCGCGGCGTGACCTGCTGAGCTGGAGAGGGCAGCAAGGAGATGTCGGTTTGATGACCCTGGTGCTGGGCCATCACACGCTCCTTCGGTGGCTGTCGGAGTGGATTTTGAGGACATACACCATCATCTGGAGGCGGTGTTATAGGATGTGCTTGAGGGCATATGGTCTTGCATCCAAGATGAGGATTTCCTGGAGCAGTGTGTGGGGGTTCTGCCACCATGGCGGGCCATAGTACGATGAGAAGAAGTAACTGTTGCGATGACGACTAGATGACTGTCGTCGGGGTAGGAGGGGCCGATAGGGGGTGGCCACCACCGCCTGGGGCAGGTGATGGTGGGCTGCCACCACCTGAGGGAGGAGTAGGTGGTGGTACTCTAGAGGCACCGTGAGTGGTGCTCTTATGCATTGATGTATATATATTTTTTGTATATAGGATGGTGAGCCCATTTTGTACCGAGGTGCTTCATTGGCCTGCGAATAGTTGTATTTTTGTATGTAAACAGTTGGATGACACTGTGGACATGAGTATACATTTTTGAGATCTATGTGGTGTTTACATGTGTTTTGTTAATGTATTGATGATGTCTAATCTATATATGTGATGACAATTTATGTTATGTGTTTATGTATGTGTAGAGGTAGTTTGATGTGATATATTCCAGTCTAACACAATATTAGCTAGGTTATCCATAATTTTATTCAATTGTCTTGGAATATGTGTAAATGTAATGGAATAAAAATGTCGAGATAAAAGTCTAACCTCCAGGTATTTGCGAAAGAGGTAAGGATCACAGACACGGTACACATTGTTGAGCTGGAGTACGAATAGTTGAGAGTCGAGGAAGATGCTAAGGTGACGAATATGATGATGTTGGGCATAAGCCAGGAGGTCAATGACGGTGGTGTATTTAACTTGGTTGTTGGTTGTTGAACCCAAACATATGCCGCTCGAATGGAGAATTTCATGTGGGCGGGTGTAGATAGCCCAAGCAACCGAAGCGAGATTTTGTGTCCAATGGCTGGCGCCGTCGGTGTAACCGATATGGTAGGCCGGTGGAGGAAGCATCTGTCAATATCACAAAGGATAGTTTAGACACGAGGGAGGAAAAAAGATTAAAAATGCTATAAAAGAAATAACCTAATGTAGAATGACTACGTTTAAGCGTAAAATTTCTTGAGATACAACTCGTTGACGGGTTCTTTGAAAGAGAGGCCTTCGGGGGAGGCTAGGATGTATGCGCCTTTGGTGAGGCAATGTTGGATAATGTATGGGCCATGCCAGAGTGACTCGAATTTTCCATGGCCAAAGGTATCATGAGCGATATCGTAAGACAGGATGAGGTCGCCTTTGCAAAATGAGAAAAGGTTGACATGGTGATCAAAGGTAGCCTTGGATCATTTTTTAGCTGTCTCGTTGTTCTGTAAGGAAGATCAACGATCTTCATTCAGAGACTCCATGTTTAGCAAGCATTGCTCCATTAGAGTAGTGTCGGGTAATAACTCAATTGTGGTGCATAAGGTGGGAATTTCGCACTCGATGGGAAGAGTGGCCTCAAACCCATGGACTAAATGAAATGGTGTGAAACTAATATCTTTTTTCACAGTTGTTCGATAAGCCCATAGCACAGAAAATAACATATGATGCCAATTGGTTTTATGTTTATTAACCATGCACTGTAACATGGTCTTGAGGAATTTGTTAACTGCTTCGACTTTTCCATTAGACTGAGGGTAATATGGTGAGGCAAACTCGTGAGAGAATCCTAACCGAGATGAGAGTTTGACGAAGATCTCATTCTCGAAGTGTTTCCCATGATTGGAAATGAGTTGGAGGGGTACTCCAAAGCAGTATATGACGTGGTTAAAGAAAAAATGCACTGCAGTGTCAGTGGTGTTGTTGAAGGTGGGCATAGTTTCTGCCCATTTGGTGAAGTAATCAATGGCGACAACGATGTATTTGTGACCATTGCTGGAGGGGGGATTAAAAGTCATGAAGTTGATGCCCCATTTAAAAAAAGGGACAGTAGTGATGACGGGATGAAGAAGAGAAGGGGGAGCCCGGGATTTATTGGCATAGAGCTGACATTGCTCACATCGTTTCACGGCATGAATGAAATCATGGAACAAGGTAGGCCAAAAGTAACTGGCTCGGATAATCTTTTGAGCTGTGGATATGCCCAAAAGATGGACCCCACATGCACCACTGTGGAATTCATTTAAGACTCTATCGGCCTCGTCAATAGTTAGGCATTGATGAAGAATGGTGTCGACTCCCCACCGATATAGGATGTCTCCGATGAGGAGGTAGCGGGGGGTCTGATGGAGAATACGACGACGATCATCGCATGAAAGGTGGTTACTGAAATTTTGAGTGTGGAGATAGACGAGGAGGTCACTGTACCAAATATCATCCAAAGTGATGTAAAAGAGATGTTCATCAGGAAATTCGGTGTTGATGGGGGCACTGGTGGTGTCAGATGGGAGGGTCGTGACAAGTTCGGTGAGAACGAGGGCCTTCTTACTCTTAGGTGTTGAGAACTCGAGGTCGTACTCCTGAAGGATAACGATCCATCGAGAAAATTTACCATTAACTTGCCGACGACTGAGCAAGTACTTCATAGGGTTGGAATCTGTGACAACCTTTGTTGTGTGAAGCAGGATGTAGTGGCGTAGTTTCAGGACTGTGAGGACGACTGCAAGATAAAGTTTCCCTTTGTGTTTATACTTCAAGGGTGTCCCTGAGAGGTTTTTACTAATGTAATAAATGACATGTTCATGATTTTCATCACCTAGATGGACGAGAACTCCTGCTACTGATATAGATGATGCTGATATGTAGAGGATATAGTCACGATTGTAGTCAAGTGCACTAATTAAAGGTGTGTTTGAAAGTGTTGTTTTAAGATTCTCAAATGACTGTTGGGCATGGTTGTCCCAGTGAAATAGGATGTCATGACGTAGTAAGTGAAGGAAACCGTGTGTGCGTATGGTTTACTCTGGGACAAAGCGTCGAAGAAATTTATCTTTGCCCTGTAAGCTCTAAAGTTGACGTAAATTATGGTGAGGTGGAATTTCGGTGATTGCTTGGAATTTGAGGGGGTCTACAGTAATACCACTTTGGGAAACAATAAAGCCAAGGAGGTACCCTACGGTGGCACAAAACACACACTTGAGAGGATTCAAGCAGATGTTGTAGTGACAACACCATTGAAAGATGATTCGTAAATGATCAAGATGCTGGGTGCATTTCTTGTATCGAGCTTTGAGGTTGTCCAAGTAGGTGAGGATGATATGAGCCAGATCGTGAAAGATGTATGTCATAGTCCACTAGAAAGTTGTGCCGACATTCTTTAAGTCGAAAGGCATGACACGATATGCAAAAGTACCCCAAGGGGTTGTGAATGCGGTTTTATACTGATCGTCTAGGTGGATTTGAATTTGATTATAACTAGAGAATCCATCCATAAAGGAGAGAGCCTCGTGGCCGACGTAGTCGTCGATAATTCGATTGATGAAAGGCATTGGAAAGTTGTCTTTGGGACATGCGTGATTGAGATCATGAAAGTCGGTGAAAACATGGATAGTTCCTTGTTTTTTGTTAACGGGTACATGGTTGGAAACCCATGAGGTATAGGCAATGGGGTAAATGAACCCGACAACGCGTAATTTGTCAATTTTGGCTTTGATGGCCATGGCTTTGGATGGGTGTAGCGGTTGTTGTTTTTGGTGAACTGGTGTAATGTTGGGCCAAGTGTTGATGTGATGTTTGAAAATAGAGGGATCAAGGCCAGGCATTTCTGTGTATGACTAGGAAAAAATATCCCTATATTCTTGGAAGAGGGCTTTATATGCGGTGATTTCCTGAGGAGTGCAAGCAGCTCCGATGGTGATTTCCTCGATGATTCCATTTTTAATGGAAATGTCGATTTTAATGGTTGGGGAAATGTTGTCCATGTTTCCTTCTTCAAAAGAATCAGGGGAAGGAATGTGGTTTTTGAACCATTCGATAGGCCCTAATGGGATAAAATCCTTGGTTTCGACCGTGTAAATGGGTTTTTGGTTAGTAGGCATGGAGGCTTCCGGTGGAGAGAAGAGTGCGCGGTGGTGTAGCGCATCCCAGGGGAGGTCTAGGTGGTTTATATCTTTGAGTATTTCTTCATTGCATTGGAAGTGATGGGAATATAAGGGGTCATGAGGAGTGATGTCGGTGACGATGGTCGTGTGGTTGCCCCCTGGTGAGGAAGAAGAAGGGGGAACAATGTTAGGAGATGGTGAGGGTTCACTCGACATAAACCATATAGTAAAGTACTGAGGGGTACTCGTGGTAGTTGGGTGTAAAATGTTCGTAGGGGAATGAGCAAGAGAGTTGGGGGGATTGGGGGGTGAATCCTCAGATAAGTCATTTAAGAACCAGGGAGGCGTTGGAAGGGCCTCGGGTTCAAGAGAAATAACATGAAGATCCTCTAGTGACGAGGTAATGTCAATTATTGCCTCTGTAGGTTGTTGAAGCAGGGTCAATTGGCATTTCCTGTATTCAAGGATCATAGGAAATTGGCATGTAAAATGAGCTAATGAATCACAGAGAGAGCAATGGTGTCTCATACGCTCATTGACTGAAGTGGTGACATACTGAATATCAGTGATATTGGTGGAGGAGGATGTAGCAGGACTGGGGTTGCTCTAGAATATCTAGCATACGACGTCTAATGTATGCCGAAAGCATGGTAGTGTTGGGAAATGGTGGGTATAATGGCCATATTCTGAACATATAACACAAGCGTATTTGGTCTGCAACCCTTTATGACTAGAAGGGGGGGTGGTAGTGGTGGGACTGGCTGTATTAGCGAGTGTTGGGGGAGTGTGATTGAGTGGAATCAAATTTTGTAACTCTGGTAAAGATGGGAAGTTGTTGGTTGGGTGTCCCTCTTTCTCACATAGTGCACAAGGTGGTGGGATGTGTGGAGGAAGTGGAGTTGTGGGATCCTTCTTCTTTCTCCTGCCCCCAACTGTGGCAGGGGGTTTAGTGAGTGGGGATGTGGTTGGAGTAAGAATGGGAATTTTCATGGGGATTCCTTCTTTTTTGGGGGGAAGGGATGGTCGAGGGACCGTCTCTGGTGGGTGTAAATACGAAACTGGGATTGATAACACCATATTAGGTAGTGTGAGCGTTGCGACAACCTAAAAATCTTTGATACCTGGTGGAGGGTAAAAGAAGGGAATTTGGGTGATGGCTTGGGGAACTGTCTCCCA
>ML823568.1:82590-103551 GCA_009831015.1 Picea engelmannii
GAACCCTAGCTTGGAGATTATTGTAACAGAGCGCTGCTCGATTGGAGGTTGCCCCCTCGAAGAGGCCTGTGAACATTGCTATCTGAATCAAGTGCTATTTCTGTTCAAGTGCCATTTCTGTTGCTATTTCGTATATCATTTCTATGTATTGTGAAGATTATGCTGGATATTTCACTGTTATTCTGTTATTTCTAGCATTTCGTTTCTGTTCTGCATATTTTATATATCTGGTATCTTGCAACACCACTTTAGGCCTGGCCCTTCTTGATTTCACAAAGACCTTTGTCCTAGAATGTGATGCTTCTGGGAAAGGAATCGGCATTGTCCTTATTAAAAAGGGTCTACCTTTGTCCTTTACTAGAAAAAAACATTCTGAGAGAAATTTGGGAAAATCAATCTATGAAAAGGAAATGTTGGCTCTTCTGCATGCCATGGGGAAACGCTTCCAAATTAAAAAAGATCATCAAAGCCTCAAGTATTTTATGGAACAACACATTTCCTCTCCCAAGAAACAAGAATGAGTGATTAAACACTTTTTATATGATTATGATATCATTTACAAGAAAGGAAAAGACAATGTGGTTGCTGATGCACTTTCCAGAAAATATAAATACGAAGGGTCCCTTTTTTCTCTCTCTTTCATTGTACCATATTGGCTCCAAGTTGTTCCCTAGGAATGGCTACACGATCCCAAAAGTTATCATCTCATACAAAAATTGTAGTCCAATTCTCTATTTTCCCAAGGGTACTCTTGGCTCAATGACGAGCTTCGATACAACGACCGATTGTATTTAAGCAAACAGTCAAAATTTAAATCCACGATACTTTCTAAGCTTCATGCTACACCCACAACTGGGCACTTGGGGTTTACCAAAACCTATAACCGGTTTAAACGTTCTTTTTTCAGGGAGGGTATGAAACATGACATTTGTAATTTTTTGGCTGAATGTGATGTGTGTGAACACAACAAGGGAGAAACAGTCAAATTTCTTGGCACATTACAACTGCTTTTGATTCCACCTGCTATTTGGAGGCATATCTGTATGGAGTTTTTTGTAGGCTTACCTAAATCAGGAAATAAATCAATCATCATGGTGGTAGTTGATCATATTTCCAATTATGCTCATTTCTATTGTCTTCAACACCCATTTAAAACATCCATTGTTGCTCAACTTTTCATGGATCAAGTCTTCAAGCTTCATGGCATGCCACATTTTATTTTTTCTGATCGCGATCCAACTTTCACCAGTAATATTTGGCAAGAACTGTTCAAACTACAAGGCACCCAATTGCATCTCAACACAACTTATCATCCCTAGAATGATGGTCAAAATGATGTTGTCAATAAATGTTTGGAAACATATTTGAGGTGTTTTGCATCAGAAAGGAAGAATCAATGGGCTCAATGGTTACCACTCATTGAATGGTGGTACAACACTTTGTACCATACAACTATGCACATGAATCCTTTTGAAGCGGTATATGGACAAAGCCACCTTCGGTTCTCTCATATTTTCCAAGTGTCTTTAAGGTCTAGTCGGTTGACCAAATGCTTACATTTCGAGAGGCTATTCTTTGTACCCTCAAATAGAATTTGGTCATGGCCCATAATCACATGAAGCAACAAGAAGAACAAGGTCACTCTGAACGTCAATTTGCATAAGGGGATTAGGTGTTTCTTTGACTGCAACCTTACAAGAAAAATCCCCTCAGGGATGACTATTGTTAGAAATCGACGCCCAAATTTTATGGTCCTTATACCATTCTCAAGCATGTGGGAAAGGGAGCCTATCAGTTATCTCTTCCCAACCATTCTAAGATCCATCCTATTTTTCATGTTTCCTTCTTAGATAAGGTGATTGCAACTAAGTGTCAAACTCAAACCAACCTTCCCGAGTTGGACAAAGAAGGCTTCATTTGGATACAACCACAAGCCATTTTGGACCACCGTGAGCGTCGACTGCGTCAATGAACCATCAAGGAGGTGTTAGTCCAGTGGAAAGATACAAATCCAATAGATGCCACTTGGGAACCAACTACCATTTTGCAACAATTTTCCCATCTCAACCCTTGAGGACAAGGCTATTTTTAAGGAGGAGAACATGTTAGGGACCTAACCCGTCACGTAGGTAGAATAATATATTTCCATGTAATAAAGTTCAATATTAATAAGGCCTGGAAATAAGGAAGAATAAATCCAATGTAAGAAGACCTAATAGAAGCTTCCACTTCTAGAAGGATCTTCCTCTATATGGTTCTTTTGATAGACATGTTTAGTATAAATAAGAGTTGAGGGTATGAGAACTCTTGTCTTGGATATTATTGTAATAGAGATCTTCTCTGCTAGAGTTTTCCCCCTCGAAGAGGCAAGTGAACATTTCTCTGAGTAATCAAAGTGCTCTTTCTGGTGTTCTTCTGGTATCATTTTGGTATTATTGTGGTGTTGTTCTAGTTATATTGTTGTTCACTTACCATTTCTAGTTATTTATTTCTATTCTCCATACTTTTTTGTATTTGGAATATTACACCTATGCCAAGTGAGTTCATTAATCAATGTTCTATTTATGGTGCACAAATTAATATAATACATTGAACATTAACAAGGGAAATGCTTATTTTATTTTGGTTGAACGTGGTTTTTTTAGAGTTTATTATGGATCGTACTTGAATATTCAAATAATAAAGTTAGAAATAACTTTCATTTTTATTAAACTTTGGTTAAAATGGTTATAATGATCCTTAGCTTCAGGATTAAACATTGGTCAAAGAAGTACAAATAAAAAAATATAAATACCCGGCTTTCACATGAACCGATAAAGTGAAGGATTTTGTATTTTGAAATGGCATGTCATTTTCGATTTACTTTCCAAAAATGGTGAGTTAGCCAAAAATTCAATATTTTTGGTGAGCTCATTTTAACATAGATAAAAATTGATAAAGGTAAAATTTAATGGTTAAATTTTCTATCAATCAAGTGAAACTATAACTTTCAACAAAATTCCTATCAGATTTGGGGAAGAATTTTCATCTAAAAGGGGTTGAGTTTCTCCACTTATTATTTTACTTTATCTTGATAATGGTAGTTTTGAGAGTAAGTTAATATTGTATCACGATGAATTTATTTATATCCCTATATGTGATTACAATCCAATAAAAATTTAGGCATGAGGAGAGTTCCACCATGATCCAAATTCTTATTGTGATGAAACAATTCCCCTAGTGTTTTTTCCCAAATTCTAAATCAACTCAAATCATTAAAAATTCCATCAGATTCACAAATTGATGGGAAATATGACTTACTCTCTAGCCATTTTGTGACAATGAGAGAATATTTTTATATAATATTAGATGGCTCCATATTTTTTAGGTCATGAGTTTTTGACACATTTTGAAGTGCCTTTCCATGCATTGTTTGAGGTAATTTTGCACAACTATCCAGACTCAACTCAGTATTCTAATGTACTTTATAAAAAGCTAAAGAAGACCTACAATGGAGAATAAGTGAAAAGTTATGACCCTCGAAGGACTCCCCATTTTTTTAGGTAACTCATATTCATATATCCCATCCTTGCTACTTATCCCTAACGGTGTTAGAATTCTTACATTTTAGGGATTTTGCTTCTTAGGATTTTTTTGCATTATCATAAAATGTAGTTTCATTGTTTTGTTATGGGATTTTTTGTGAATGAACGTAGATGCAACATCTCTTCTCATAAAATGTTTACCACCATTATAGCCACGTTGTATTGTTATGTACAAATCATTGTTTTTACTATGTGATTCATTAGTAGAATTTGGTTTTCATTGTAATATTTCCTTTCAATAATGTATCTTGTGCTACCTTTGCAATATTATGTTCTTATATTTCTTCTCAACCCAATCCATATCAACCTCAATATTAATAGTGTATGGCATGAATAATGTATATTTCCCATTTAATAACTAGTCAATAAGCATTAATGAGATTAACCATGTGCAAGCCAAATGATACAAACTAATAATGACTTCCTTATAATAATATTATTGGTAACTATGTTTATTTTGTATATGTGGGTACATTGATCAATTTTGAAAGGCTAGTCCTAATTTCAATTTAAAGGGTACATATTCATCCAACCCTTCCATGATAAAAAGTTGCAAAAGTAGTTATACTTTAATTGACGACAGTTGTTATAGAAAATTTTGCCTCACCCCATGTGACTTGCTTGGATGGCCTTTCCATTTCCCTATGGAGAATTGAAGTCCTCTTTTGTACCTTCCAGATCCAAAAAATAACATTTTTCCACATATACGTGCCCAATCAGTTAGACAACAAGCATATACACAAGTTTCTCCACCATAGCCCTCACACATAAGATTTGGTGCTCAAAATTAAAAATTATGTCAGGTTTCCATGTCACATCATGAGATCCATGATCCTTGACCTTCCTTATACTAGAAACGATCTGACTTGACCCTTTAGTTCCATTTGAAGGCTATAAATTGAGCCATATACAATCTGTGGAAGAAATAGAGAATTCAACTTTTGAGAGAAAATATACTCTGGAGAAATTTCACTTACTATTGAGTTTGCATCCCTTTATCCTTGAAACTCTGAAATCATTGTTCAACCCCCGAGCTCTTCCTTATTTTATGGATAACTTCATTGTCTCTTTTATATAATATTTCCTTTGGTGGGGGATTGAAGTGGTGGAGGCCCAGTTGGAGGGACTTAGTTTCTCAGTTTCGAGATGTTCTGACACATAAGTTTGTCACCTATATACTTATGTTGATTATTTTAATAGAAATACTATTTTCTCATCCAATTGATATCTTTCAAATATTTGAATTATTATTCCATGGGCGTATTTGTCATGTATGTTAATGGATTATGTTATTTTATATGCTAACATTATATATTATCACCATATGCTTGTGTATCTTGGTTGTTAAGGACAAGTTGCAAGTATAAAGCTTTGAGTTGCATGCTCAACGGTGGTCTTCATCGAACGTTTAGAAAAGGTAGGCTCTTGGCCTTGTCTTGTTAGCATTTCATTTATATAGCATACTTGGAATTAGAGTTGATTTATGCATGTCATTTCGTCTGTTGTGGTTTACCCCATGCCATAGAGATATTTTCATTGTAACAACCGTAAACTAAATAAACACTTCATAAAGAAAATGCTAAATCATCATATTCCTTCCAATTTTTTATAGTGTAAATTAACCAACCATTACATAAATAAATAAATCATAATTTCAATAAAAAACTAAAAACAAGTTACTTTGTAATATCAAAGATAACCCTGAGATGTGTTTAAAATAAATAAATTTCAATAAAAACACATGCACTTATTTCGAGGAATTTCATATTACAATCACATCATAAACCTTCTAACACCAATAACCATTTTCAGGACACCCATATAAGATATTATTTTTTTTGTGTATCCATATGATGGTTGAGGACTACATCTTGTGGCAATGGAAATTGTAGCAAACCTTGAGGCCTTTGCGAAACGGCGAGAGTTTTATCAAAATGATATAAGATCCTTGAAGAGAGTCTACTTACTTAATGACCCCCTAATAATATTCAAATATAGCATGAATGAATCCATGGATTATTTGGGGTAATATGGCTATGATTTGGAGCTTCATGAGATCCATACAAAGAAGTCCTAAAGGAAATGGTTGATCAAGATCACTAAGTGTATTGTTCTTACTAACGATATTGATTGTTCACTTTATCACTCAATCCATGCAAAATTGTTGTCTACATTGGAATAATGCATAAATCAAAGTATTAAAACAATTGTATTACCTTCTTCATAACTTGCTTAACAATCCCACCTAAGAATAAAAACTTTTGCTTGAAGTATTCAAAATTTCAAATGATACATCTCATGGAAGGAAAATTTTAAGGGATAAATTTTACACATGGGTTAACTTTCAATGTTTTTTCCCAAAAAAAGATTCACCAATTTCCTTTTTTTTCTAAAATGGTTCACCCAAATTCTATAGGATAAAAGTATCTTAATCTAAAAATCACCAAAAAATTCTAGAAGTTATATAAAATTCTTATAAATTTAATCATTTTCCAAAAATATTGCCAAACATTTTATGGTTAGCATTTTAAAAAATTAGTAAGATTTGCCCAAGTTTCTACACATTAAGATAAGTATGGAACCTTAAAATTTTTCAGGATCTCATGGATTTTAGGCTTGGGATGAGGCACGAAAAAGAGATCTCTAGGGGCATTCTCAAAATATTTGAAGGGAAAAGTACCATTAGAAAGAATTCGGTGTTGCTAAAAACATCAAGAAGAAAGTGAAAGAGTGTGACCGACAAAGATGCATATAATTAAGGAAAGAGGAATGATCAATTTGGGGAACAAAGAAGTGAAGATTTGATGATGCAGACAAATAAAATTACAAAATCACAATTCTCACAAGGGTAATCACAATTTTAGGTTTTGTCATATTGACAAGGCTTATTTTGTGTAGGTTTGTATCTAAAATTAATCAAGAACATACATGTTAGAATTTTTCACTTATCTTGATATAATTTTTTATCCCAATTAGAATCATCAACATGTTTTTGTGTGAAACAAAGAAAAATTGCTTATTATAGTAGAGTATTGGAGCCAAACAAGATAAGTATGAACAATAAATGACATGCCAAAAATCTAATCAACAATTCTTATAACACATGAATTCAAGTGGGAATTTGAAAAAGAAAGGTGTCGAAGATTAAATTAAGTGACAAATAACATGGAAGATGCATCAATATCGTGGTAGGATTATGTGGGCTTGATAAATGTGATAGATTGGGTGTTGGGAAGGGTATATCATACCAATGAATAGAAGACTGCCAGTGAAAATCAATATGATGTTAACCATTAGATACCAAAGAAAAATAATGGACATTGAATCATAAACATTGATCTAAATTCACATCCATCCTCATTTAATGTTGAAGGTAAAATGGTCCTTGATCACCCATGACTTGGGGTCACAAAAATAATGTTTGTTGGCATAGGGGTAGACCTAGAGTTCAACGCTACAAAAATGCAGTTAAACCCTAATTATAGAGCATCACAGTATTCAACTAGATCTAGCATCTAGCATCACTCAGCACGATGAAACAAATTAGATCTAGCAGATTCAAGAACTAAGCACATGTATATAAGTTAGATCCAACATACATCCATATTATTAAGCACTAAGAATCAACAAATCATTCATCTATATTAAATCACTAATAAAATAAACACATAAACACATCAATACATTGCACAAAGCATAGCAACACAGTATGTACGTGGTTCACCCCCACCCTGGGGCTACGTCCACCAATTCTTTGTCTTCTTTATTAGATTCTTCAATCAGTTACATGCACAGAGCCTCTAAAACCCTACTTTGCAGAGGACAGGGGATCTGTGCAGCTCGCTAGATCCTCCTTCCCCAAGTAGATCTAAGCACACAACCTTCCATAGTCTCTTGCAATGACTTTCACTTAGCTCTGCAAGTCTCACACAACATGTACAAAGAAATTACAACTCTTGATCACACAGATCTAACTCTAGCACTTAGCCATTCGTACTCACTACATCACCTTAGCATCTATTTATACATACAAAATAGGCCTAAGCATGGGTAAACCCATGGGCCGACATTCCCATACATGTTACATAATCCCAAATCCCAAAAAGGACCCTAAAAGGGGCCGAGATCCTGTGATCTCTACTTCGTCTTGTGCTCCACCTTCGACAACCTGTTGAACTCTTAAAATTAGGTCAAACATGACCAAGAATCCTCACAACTTGGTCAAGGGACAGTAGGCCCCCAATAATCACCCGTGACTTGTCTCGAGTCACTCTGATCTAACTAGTTCTACTTCAAAATCCTCGATCTTGGCTCGAGCTACTTCGAATTGTTGTTGTGCCATGACCTCTTGTTCAACAAACTCTTGTATGACTGCTTCGTTGATAGGTCCCTCTAGGTGTTGTTCATCTATAGTGACGACTTGCTCCAATGTTTCTCCTCTTCCTTCGATCTCTGTGAATAGTTGGCAAGCCTTATCCTATACAATTTGGAGCATTTGAGTCACTTCCATGAATTTTCTCTAGATAGTGTGGATCTGTTGCTGGGTAGTGCACTGCTCCTGGGATCGCTTCATTATTTCCACAACTGACAGAGGATTCAACTGTGCCTGTATCGTTTCTGTTTGATACCTCACCTCTTGGAGCTGCGACTCCAGTGCCTTTAGTTATGGATTCTCAGTGAGTTTCTCATAGGTTTGGGCATTGTGATCAATGAGTTTCTTAGATTCCATGGCAATGGCCTTTATTCTCTCAACTACACCTCGAGCAATTGCTTCTCTTTGGTCCCTCACATTCTGCGGGGTGCTGGGCACTGTGCGGAGATCTAAGTCTATGATTTGTTGCTATAGATACTGGATAGATTTTGCAAGCTACTCTAGTTGATGCATGACTCGATCTTCTTCTTGTGGCTCTAAGCCTCTCATGGAGCGGAGGGTTCTGTTGACTGCTTCTTTCACTTCGAGTTGCTCTGTGATCAACTTTTATTTTTCTTGTTGCATATGTACTTTCTCTTCTTCAAACTTTGCCTAGAGATCAGCCTTATCCTGATCTACAACTCTGTGTTGTTCTATGAGTACGCCTTGCACTTTTCAAGGACTGGGTGGCTTGTTCTGTTTCTTCTTGAGCGTGAAGAAGGTGAGCTTCGACCGCATCAGCTAGTCGTTGGAGTTGGGCTAGCTCATCTCCCAACTCTGGTTCTCCTGATGGAAGGGGAACAGTGGATACTGCATGACTGGACTGAATGGCCTATTGTACCCCTCAGAGTTCGACCTCGATTATATCGTATATTTTCTCCTACTTGGTGTTGAAGGTGAATCCCCCTGCAGACAAGTGGATTCTCTCTTGGTCTCTAGACTCTTAAGGCCAAGACATAAAGTTCTTAACATGGACATTGACTTCCTTTTAGATCTAATCAAGATAATGAATGAAAGAGAAGGAGAAATATATGTACCTTATGAAAAATGTTTGTCCCTACAAAGTCCAGGCTAAGCTTCAATCTTGAGCTCCTTGATAGGTCCTAAAAAAAAAACAAATATAAAATGGACTTCCTACTCTACTGAGATTAGCTCACTCATAAATCCATCTATTGTAGACAAACTTATATGGAACAAGCAAAAGTTTGAAAGAAACATGCCAAGTGTTGCACCTCTTCTGTCACCTTAGTGAGCAAAATAGAGGTGCTTGCAAGCTCAATTGGGTCTGCTGAGTAGGACAACTACAAGGAAACGAGTTAGGGAAAGAAAATAAAAACTACAATTAAGAATTAAACTAAGAAATGAAATAACAACTAAATTCATGAGCATAGGGACATAGAAACAAAAAGAACCATAAGACCCATGTCACCAATGTTGAGGCTGATCTATTAGTGAAACAATATACCAAGAGGAAAGGGGACTATGAGTCCCTTCTTCCTCCAAGGGAGGGCTCTTGGACCCCCACTAGCTAGATCTTCTTACAACAAAGAAAAATGGAAAATGATGAAAGAACTCTTTACAAATCCACTCAATGGGTGAGATGGATTGGCCAATGTAATGGTGCAAATATGCTCTTAACAAGGATGGAGTCCTCAAGAGAATAGAGACAATATAACATTAGTTTGGATTCCTTGAAAAATGAGGTGCATCCATGGCCTTTTTATAGCATTCCTTTGAGCTATTGTTTAACTTCTTTGTAGTGTGAAAAGAGGCTAATTAGGGCATTTCTAGGTCTTTGACCAGCCATCTAGTCGAATCTAGTCCAGATTTGAGGTTCAAATTGACTTGGGAGCTGAACCATAAGTGGGTGGGAGGTCGAACACTCTCATAAATGCACCATTTAGTAGGTGCACATTTTTTTGCGATAACAGTCACGTATCGTGAGCATGTGCGCGATTTCTGCGTTCCTGTTCTGCGAATGTGCGGGTGCACCCAATGTCTGCATAGTGCTCTTCAATTTTTCACTACTTTGTATAGTTTCTGACCCTTTTATGAATTCTTTGGTATTAATTCAGGTCCATGGATGACTTCATCACTGTTTGACGATGCTAAGTTCTTTTAACCATGTGCGGATGAAATTTCAGTGATAACAAATGCCCCCTGATGGATGAGGTTTAGAGCATACATATAGTTGAAATCCATCAATGTTTCTTCTACTTAGAATGTTTTTGTAAGAGAGAGAAATAGTGGGATCGGCCAGAGCGATCTGTTGGAGGGAAAAAGGAACCGGTAGGACCCGACCTTCCATGAGGTGTGTAAAATAGAAAACTATGTACAAATGAGGTGGGCATGCCCCATGCTCATGTCATGTAACTCCAAAAAAGGATGATTGAAGTGTTGGTGTAGACAACTACAGTGCCCTCGGGGGCGGTCGTGATAAAGGCAGAAGACAATTCTATAGATGAACATACTCTGAATAGTAGGCAGTGATCACGGTAATAAGCATCACCAATTATGTGGGCATTGATAGCCCAACCAAGTTCAGAGGTCTTCGGCAAATGAAAGAACTAACTGCAATAGTTGCAAAGTAAGACCCATCATAACATGAGAAAGTCTTGGCGTCGAATGTTATGTGGGTCAATGACAGTAGGGAGCAATGGTGTTTCACCCTGTGCCATCTGAGATCTCTCATTGAGTGGATAATGAGAATCAAGATATTGTCGCCCTTCTAGAAAATTGTGCTGATGTCGACAAAAAGGGGGACGCAACTCCCAAAAGAAAATGGCTTCATGAAATCTACTAGGTGAGGTGAGGAAGTGGAGGAGGTACATGGATCGAGTCAAGATGTGGGAAGACTCAAGACTTCCCTTGGTTGGAGTATGTGTGAGATAAAAAGTGGCCGCAACCATTCAATGAGGTCAAGTGTCAGGGGGACGACAAGACTGGGGATAAGTTGTGTTGGAGGTGGGACAAGGTGAAACAATTCAGAGGGAAGAGGTAAGTGGCTTGTGGGGTACTCTGAAGATATGGACGATGCCGATAAGGGTGGATGATAAGTAGTGCTCCAACCAAGGGTGACATGGGTTGTGGTTGGCCAAAAAGGGAAGTAGGTCGCCCAAAGGTGATGACAAAAAGGTAATGTAACAACTTAAAATAAAGGCGTTTGTACAATAAATAATGAATAATTGGGGGGAAGTGTAAAAATACAAAAATGGGTGCCCCAGTGTGATATGGTGGGCCCCAGGTAGGGAATAATTTTCTTAGAGAACTGATGAAGGGTGGGGGCCCCATGGGTGGGTTTCTGTATGAGGTAGGTGAAATGAAGGGAGATTTGCAGATAGGTAGATGGATTGTGGATGAAATGGAGGGTTCATGCTACTACAGATGTGCAGATCGACCATAGAACTATGGAGAGATAATCTGGGAGTCCATTGGGAAAGCTAGAAAAATGAGGAGAAGGAGTATGCGGTTGATTCGTGACATGATGTAAGACTATCGGGACTCCCATCCCTAAAGGGTTTTGAAAAATAGCATGAGTGTCAGAAGTGCCAAAAGGTGCTATGAATGGGACAACTCATGTGGGTAAGAATGCTACCGAGTGACAGTATCGAAGATGCAAATGGAGGTGTGGGTAATGCAGAGCTGGGAATGGGGATCCTAGAGGCAAATGTCAGAGGGTGTGACTAGAAATGTAAGTGTGATACAGAGGGAAATACTACATGCGAGTGATGAGTATATACCTGAAGGGGTTGTTCCGATGTATGATAATCAAGTACCTGCACACATGAAAACCAATTACCCAACGTGAAAAATATCTGGAGAGAATCGAAGATATGAGCATGTATTTGATAAGCATGAATATGCGCATGCGTACCTGATCAGGGTATGAAAAATGGCGCCCTGGGGGCTCAGGATGAAAAGGGGCCCAGGGACTATTGTGATTTAGATGACGGGATGCTGATCCTGTGGATGAAGATGGATCGAGAAATGGACATTGTGGGCTCCCGTAATGGTGAGTGGAAGTTTGGTAAAAAGGCCTATATATAGATGTAGGGCGCACATTTCCACCTCATTTGTACTTGCTGCTATAGTGATTGGACGAGAAGCATTCATAGGAGATTGAGATATTCGGGGAGGAAGAGGCATCCGATTGAAGACCCATGAGCATCAAGTTAGTGGTCTGATCATCCTGCATATAATTAGGATTTCATTTTTTGGGTAGGGGTTGTATGGAGGGCCGTACATAGGTGTTTAGGGGGTATGGGCCCCACATGCACGGGCGATCCAGTAATATACGCACACATGTTCGTGCCTTTCCACCGGATAGACGTGCATGGGAGCACGGTTAAGGGAATTAAGGGCATGCATGATGGGCGTGTCTTTCTGATGAACAGGCATGCACGTGTGCACGCCTATCAGTTGAATAGGCGTGCACATGTGCGCGCATCTAGAGTGAACAGGTGCGCCTGTGTAGGGAACAGGTGCGCACTCATGCGTTCCTTTGTAGTGAACAGGTGTGCATATGTGTGTGCCTGTGGGGTGTACAGGAGCGCATGTGTGCGTGCATGTGGGTGAAAAAATTGTGCCGTGGAGGCAATGTTGACGGGTATAAAACGTGTCTTTTTTATTTTTTTGATTGTCCATGTGGCTGACTGAGGATGATTTTATGTTGTGCAGGTGAGTTGTGTGCATGATGTCGGTTGGTTGGCAAGAGCGGGATTGGTCCCAGCTGTGAGACGCCATGGAAATTGAGGAGCCAGGCATACGTGCGACTTTGGCAGCCTGTGGGTTGCTAAAGTTCTTTGAGTGCCCCTTGATACTGCTTCATAGTGCGGGGAGAGAATATTCCCTTCACTGTGGTGGAGGACGTGTACTTTCTGACTGGGATTCCATTTTAGGGAACGCCCCTACCGATGGAGCCAGTGCTTCCTAGGGATACATCGCTCATGACGGTCGACCAGAGATATTGTTCAGGGCCAAAATATATGTCTGGCATAGTTGTGAGCATTGGGGCGATGGATGCCCTAGCCCATTGTTGCATAGCAGCGATGATTGTGAGAGTGTATGGGTCACTGGCGACGCAGCGGATCAACGGTGGCCAACTGATGGTGATGGGGAGAGTGTTGGCCAGCGAGCATTTCACCTGGGGGATTATGCTGCACTCGAGGATGGTGGGGTAGTTGGACCACTGTCGGTCCACGGATACGGGGGAGTTTGCCTTCGGGTCCACCCTAGTGGCCTGGTTTTTGGAGAGGGTGCCGATGTTGCACCCTACAATTCTATTGGGTCCGCCTAGGGCGCGAGAGACGCGGCTGAGGCGGTGGTCGACCATGTTTCTTTGCCATGGTGGTGGTGAGGGTGGCCACTTCTTCACTGCATAGGTGGCACAGGTATGGTGGCAGATGCCACAGGTGATACTACAGTACCCCTACGTCGGGGTTGACTTCCGGGATGATCTGAACATGGTGCTACCTCTAGGGGAGGTGTTTGTCCGTCGAGGTATGTTGATTGATGATGTTGATATGTAGGTTTTTGCATTTTTTGAGATAGCATGCCTTATGTATATGATATAGATGTTGATACTATCCTTTGTTTATTTTCATGTGTAGATGTGGCACCTCGCGGGTGCAATGTGGAGTTGTAGAGAGCGTAAGCTCATTAGGATCTAGAGAGACTGCCGTAGGGAGAGAGATATCGATGTGAGGGTGTCGCGGCGTGACCTGCTGAGTTGGAGAGGGTAGCAAGGAGATGTCGGTTTGATGACCCTGGTGCTGGGCCATCACACGCTCCTTCGGTGGCTGTCGGAGTGGATTTTGAGGACATACACCATCATCTGGAGGCAGTGTTATAGGATGTGCTTGAGGGAATATGGTCTTGCATCCAAGATGAGGATTTCCTGGAGCAGTGTGTGGGGGTTCCGCCACCATGGCGGGCCATAGTACGATGAGAAGAAGTAACTGTTGCGATGACGACTAGATGACTGTCGTCGGGGTAGGGGGGGCCGGTAGGGGGTGGACACCACCGCCTAGGGCAGGTGATGGTGGGCCGCCACCACCTGAGGGAGGAGTAGGCGGTGGTGCTCTAGAGGCACCATGAGTGGTGCTCTTATGCATTGATGTATATATATTTTTTGTATATAGGATGGTGAGCCCATTTTGTACCGAGGTGCTTCATTGGCCCGCGGATAGTTGTATTTTTGTATGTAAACAGTTGGATGACATTGTGGACATGAGTATACATTTTTGAGATCTATGTGGTGTTTACATGTGTTTTAATAATGTATTGATGATGTCTAATCTATATATGTGATGACAATTTATGTTATGTGTTTATGTATGTGTAGAGGTAGTTTGATGTGATATATGCCAGTCTAACACAATATTAGCTAGGGTATCCATAATTTTATTCAATTGTCTTGGAATATGTGTAAATGTAATGGAATCAAAATGTCGAGATAAAAGTCTAACCTCCAGGTATTTGCGAAAGAGGTAAGGATCACAGACACGGTACACATTGTTGAGCTGGAGTACGAATAGTTGAGATTCGAGGAAGATGCTAAGGTGACGAATACGATGATGTTGGGCATAAGCCAGGAGGTCAATGACGGTGGTGTATTTGTCTTGGTTGTTGGTTGCTGAACCCAAACATATGCCGCTCGAATGGAGAATTTCATGTGGGCGGGTGTAGATAGCCCAAGCAGCCGAAGCGAGATTTTGTGTCCAATGGCTGGCGCAGTCGGCGTAACCGATATGGTAGGCTGGTGGAGGAAGAATCTATCAATATCACAAAGGATAGTTTAGACATGAGGGAGGAAAAAAGATTAAAAATGCTATAAAAGAAATAACCTAAAGTAGAATGACTACGTTTAAGCGTAAAATTTCTTGAGATACAACTCGTTGACGGGTTCTTTGAGAGAGAGGCCTTCGGGGGAGGCTAGGATGTATGCGCCTTTGGTGAGGCAATGTTGGATAATGTATGGGCCATGCCAGAGTGACTCGAATTTTCCATGGCCAAAGGTATCATGAGCGATATCGTAATACAGGATGAGGTCGCCTTTGCAAAATGAGCAAAGGTTGACATGGTGATCAAAGGTAGCCTTGGATCATTTTTTAGCTGTCTCGTTGTTCTGTAAGGAAGATCAATGATCTTCATTCAGAGACTCCATGTTTAGCAAGCATTGCTCCATTAGAGTAGTGTCGGGTAATAACTCAATTGTGGTGCATAAGGTGGGAATTTCGCACTCGATGGGAAGAGTGGCCTCAAACCCATGGACTAAATGAAATGTTGTGAAACTAATATATTTTTTCAAAGTTGTTCGATAAGCCCATAGCATAGAAAATAACATATGATGCCAATTGGTTTTATGTTTATTAACCATGCACTGTAACATGGTCTTGAGGACTTTGTTAACTGCTTCGACCTGTCCATTAGACTGAGGGTAATATGGTGAGGCAAACTCATGAGAGAATCCTAACCGAGATGAGAGTTTGACGAAGATCTCATTCTCAAAGTGTTTCCCATGATTGGAAATGAGTTGGAGGGGTACTCCAAAGCAGTATATGACGTGGTTAAAGAAAAAATGCACTGCAGTGTCAGTGGTGTTGTTGAAGGTGGGCATAGTTTCTGCCCATTTGGTGAAGTAATCAATGGCAACAATGATGTATTTGTGACCATTGCTGGAGGGGGGATTAAAAGTCATGAAGTTGATGCCCCATTTAAAAAAAGGGCCAGCAGTGATGACGGGATGAAGAAGAGCAGGGGGAGCCTGGGCTTTATTGGCATAGAGCTGACATTGCTCACATCGTTTCACAGCATGAATGCAATCATGGAACAAGGTAGGCCAAAAGTAACTGGCTCGGATAATCTTTTGAGCTGTGGATATGCCCAAAAGATGGACCCCACATGCACCAATGTGGCAGTCATTTAAGACTCTATCGGCCTCGTCAATAGTTAGGCATCGATGAAGAATGGTGTCGACTCCCCACCGATATAGGATGTCTCCGATGAGGAGGTAGCGGGGGGTCTGATGGAGAATACGATGACGATCATCGCATGAAAGGTGGTTACTGAAATTTTGAGTGTGGATATAGACGAGGAGGTCATTGTACCAAATATCATCCAAAGTGATGTAAAAGAGATGTTCATCAGGAAATTCGGTGTTGACGGGGGCACTGGTGGTGTCAGATGGGAGGGTCGTGACAAGTTCGGTGAGAACGAGGGCCTTCTTACTCTTAGGCATTGAGAACTCGAGGTCGTACTCCTGAAGGATAACGATCCATCAAGAAAATTTACCATTAACTTGCCGACAACTGAGCAAGTACTTCATAGGGTTGGAATCTGTGACAACCTTTGTTGTGCGAAGCAGGATGTAGTGGCGTAGTTTCAGGACTGTGAGGACGACTGCAAGATAAAGTTTCCCTTTGTGTTTATACTTCAAGGGTGGCCATGAGAGGTTTTTACTAACGTAATAAATGACATGTTCATGATTTTCATCACCTAGCTGGACGAGAACTCCTGCTACTGATATAGCTGATGCTGATATGTAGAGGATATAGTCACGATTGTAGTCAAGTGCACTAATTAAAGGTGTGTTTGAAAGTGTTGTTTTAAGATTCTCAAATGACTGTTGGGCATGGTTGTCCCAGTGAAATAGGATGTCATGACGTAGTAAGTGAAGGAAACTGTGTGCGCGTATGGTTTACTCTGGGACAAAGCGTCGAAGAAATTTATCTTTTCCCTATAAGCTCTAAAGTTGACGTAAATTCTGGTGAGGTGGAATTTCGGTGATTGCTTGGAATTTGAGGGGGTCTACAGTAATACCACTTTGGGAAACAATAAAGCCAAGGAGGCACCCTACAGTGGCACAAAACATGCGCTTGAGAGGATTCAAGCAGATGTTGTAGTGACAACACCATTGAAAGATGATTCGTAAATGATCAAGATGTTGGGTGCGTTTCTTGTATCGAGCTTTGAGGTTGTCCAAGTAGGTGAGGATGATATGAGCCAGATCGTGAAAGATGTATGTCATAGTCCACTAGAAATTTGTGCCAACATTCTTTAAGTTGAAAGGCATGACACGATATGAAAAAGTACCCCACGGGGTTGTGAATGTGGTTTTATACTGATCGGCTAGGTGGATTTGAATTTGATTATAACTAGAGAATCCGTCCATAAAGGAGAGAGCCTCTTGGCCGACGTAGTTGTCGATAATTCGATTGATGAAAGGCATTGGAAAGTTGTCTTTGGGACATGCGTGATTGAGATCATGAAAGTCAGTGAAAACATGGATAGTGCCCTGTTTTTTGTTAATGGGTACAGGGTTGGAAACCCATGAGGTATAGGCGATGGGGTAAATGAACCCGACAACGCGTAATTTGTCAATTTTGGCTTTGATGGCCATGGCTTTGGATGGGTGTAGCAGTTGTTGTTTTTGGCGAACTGGTGTAATGTTGGGCCAAGTGTTGATGTGATGTTTGAAAATAGAGGGATCAAGGCCAGGAATTTCTGTGTATGACCAGGAAAAAATATCCCTATATTCTTGGAAGAGGGATTTATATGCGGTGATTTCCTGAGGAGTGCAAGCAGCTCCGATGGTGATTTCCTCGACGATGCCATTTTTAATGGAAATGTCGATTTTAATGGTTGGGGAAATGTTGTCCATGTTTCCTTCTTCAAAAGCATCAGGGGCAGGAATGGGGTTTTTGAACCAGTCGATAGGCCCTAATGGGATAAAATCCTTGGTTTCGACCGTGTAAATGGGTTTTTGGTTAGTAGGCATGGAGGCTTCCTGTGGAGAGAAGAGTGCACGGTGGTGTAGCGCATCCCAGGGGAGGTCTAGGTGGTTTATATATTTGAGTATTTCTTCATTTCATTGGAAGTGATGGGAATACAAGGGGTCATAGGAGTGATGTCGGTGACGATGGTCGTGTGGTTTCCCCCTGGTGAGGAAGAAGCAGGGGGAACAATGTTAGGAGATGGTGAGGGTTCACTCGACATAAACCATATAGTAAAGTACTGAGGGGTACTCGTGGTAGTTGGGTGTAAAATGTTCGTAGGGGAATGAGTGGGAGAGTTGGGGGGATTGGGGGCTGAATCCTCAGATAAGTCATTTAAGAACCAGGGAGGCGTTGGAAGGGCCTTGGGTTCAAGAGAAATAACATGAAGATCCTCTAGTGACGAGGTAATGTCAATTATTGCCTCTGTAGGTTGTTGAAGCAGGGTCAATTGACATTGCCTGTATTCAAGGATCATAGGAAATTGGCATGTAAAATGAGCTAACGAATCACAGAGAGAGCAATGGTGTCTCATACGCTCATTGACTGAAGTGGTGACATACTGAATATCAGTGATATTGGTGGAGGAGGATGTAGAAGGACTGGGGTTGCTCTGGAATCTCTAGCATACGACAACTAATGTATGCCAAAAGCATGGTAGTGTTGGGAAATGGTGGGTATAATGGCCATATTCTGAACATATAACACAAGCGTATTTGGTCTGCAACCCTTTATGACTGGAAGGGGGGGTGGTAGTGGTGGGACTGGCTGTATTAGAGAGTGTTGGGGGAGTGTGATTGAGTGGAATCAAATTTTGTAACTCTGGTAAAGATGGGCAGTTGTTGGTTGGGTGTCCCTCTTTCTCACATAGTGCATAAGGTGGTGGGATGTGTGGAGGAAGTGGAGTTGTGGGATCCTTCTTCTTTCTCCTGCCCCCAGCTGTGGCAGGGGGTTTAGTGAGTGGGGATGTGGTTGGAGTAAGAATGGGAATTTTCATGGGGATTCCTTCTTTTTTGGGGGGAAGGGATGGTCGAGGGACCATCTCTGGTGGGTGTAAATACGAAACTGGGATTGATAACACCATATTAGGTAGTGTGAGCGTTGCGACAACCTAAAAAGCTTTGATACCTGGTGGAGGGTAAAAGAAGGGAATTTGGGTGATGGCTTGGGGAACTGTCTCCCAAACTGGGATATGTCCTTAGGGAGGGGTGGAATCGTGGACTGGTGGGGTCGACGAGTGTGCAGGAGGTTCTTGAGGGGGGGGGGTTATGTGATGAGTGGGACGTCAGATATGATAGAAGCCTCTGTAGGAGGAAGGGTATCTTCTATGTGAGTTCCGTTAGATGATATGACACATACTTGATTGGAAGGATGAAGGAGTGGTGGTGCTCCATGGTACGTTCCTAACAAGGATGGATCTTTAAAAATCCCAGGACCCATCTCGATGAGTGGATATGTGTTGTGGCTTGTGTGGATGAGCGGAAGAATGTTATTGATGTTGGCAGATGGATTAGGCTCATAATGTGAGACTTGGTCAATAGTAACGATCTTCCCATTGTGGGGGGACATCATTGTCCAAAAGACGGAAGATGCCACTGCCTTCATAGCGTACATGTAGCTACGACTAAATAGGATATTATAATCGAGTGGGGCATTGACAACTTTGATATCGATGAGAATAGTCTTGCCCCCTAGTTCGACGGGGACATTTTGGAAGAGCCCTTCAGGAGACGATGGTCACCCGTCATAAGCTCGTAAAGTTATGGAAGAGGGTATAATTTTGGGGGAACCAAGATTCTGCCATACCATTTTGGACATAATGCATGTATATGCACCTTCATCGATGATACATCGATGAACTGTGATGTTCCGTATTTTTATTGGTATTTGAAAAGCGATCAAGGCGGGAAGGCGCGGTTCTCTGCTGTCAAGATCAAAGGTAATGGGTCGGGTATCTACGGGGTTGACTGCCCCCAAGGCGGAAAGTAAGGATTTTTGCTGAGTAGGACAAGTCTGGAGGACCTCCAATACTGACATGGCAGCCAGGGATTGTGCTAAATCATCTACCAAATTATAATTATGGGTTGCCCTAGCCTGTGGGTTATGGACATTCCTGCACAATGGGATGTGAGGGATTCAAAGAGGTTGCTCGGTGGTAGGGCAAGAAATCACCAATGGGGGTCCCGTTGGGTTAGGGTTTGTCTCTGGAGGGATGTGAGGAGATTCAACGGGTGTATGATACTGACGATTACATGTTTGCAGAAGGATTTCTTCCTCACTAGTGAGGAGAATTGTGTGATCTGCTGGATTGTTGGGGTTGAGGTATTGTCCCACCTAAAGTGGGGGATGTTGTGTGTCCTGTTGGGTGTTTATCACACATTGATGTGGAATAGGATTTTGCAGCACGGTGGGAGGGGGTTGTTGCACGTATTGTTGTGGTGCCTGCTGAGGGGTAGGTGGTGCTAGAGAATGGGGAAGACTACCAGAGTCTTTCAGCTATTTGAAATTAGTGATTTGGGGGAAATGATGAGTGTAATGGCCGAACTCACCAGAAAGGGCACAAGGGAAGTTGGTTTTAACATTATTTTTATTTCACCCTTGGTGTTTATTATTATTTCCCCCTTGGGGGTTTTGATGCCCCTAGTGGATTGGTGTTGTTGGGGTTGATTCCCGCCTTGACCTGGGTTGTTGTTATTCCTGTTCCACCCTTTATTCTTGGCATTGTTCGACGGATGGGTTGGATTGACCGTATTCAACTGTTCAAAATTTTGGTATTGTTGAATGACAGAGGGTTGAACAAAATTCACCCCCGCATGAGGATGTGGGGGAGCCATGGGTTGTGGAGGACCAGGAAATGGGAAGTACCGATTCTATGGTGGTAACGATCCATAAGGTACATAGGAAGGTGTAGTTCTTTTGCTAGTATTGTAAGATGAGGTAGAGGGGGTACCTGAGTTTGATTGAATAGGTGGATGTATGGGGGGTGTTGGTGGTGGTCCATTGATGGTTGGAGGTATAGAAACAGGGTATGGTTGTTGATAAGGGGGTGGGGGGTAATAAGAAGTGCCCCCGTTTTTCGGCGGGTATTGAGGTGTTCCATACATTGGTGGTGGTTGGGGTTGTGGACCGTGGTGAGTGGTGGTACCAATCAGTCCTTCTGATGAGTGAGACATCCCAGGTTTGTCTTGGCCAA
>ML823568.1:110495-120505 GCA_009831015.1 Picea engelmannii
CGATATTTTTGTAAAAATATTCAAATTTCTAAGTATTTTATATAGTTTTTATAAAATTTTGGCAATTTTTAAGGTAAATTAATTTTATCCTATAGAATTTGGGCGAATCATTTTCAAAATAACGAATCTCGTTTTTGGAAAAATCATGGAAAATTAGCCCATGAGTGAAATTTAGCCCCTAAAATCATCCATGGAAAGGAATATTGTTGGTGGCAGAAGCATGAGCATTGGTCATGGAAAAATCCAATTGATCAACAGTGACAATTTTTCCCTACTAAGGAAATTGTACACATCAAAATACTGACGAGGCAACGACAGTCATAGCATAAAACCAAATTCTTCCAAGTAACAAGTTGTAATTGAGGGGAGCATCGTCTACCTCGACATCAACAGTGACAGTTTTTCCACCCAATTGGAAGGGCAGGGACTGTAAAATACCATGGGGATGAAACCTCGCCCATAGAATGCGTGTAACATCATTGGGGATTTGTTAAGTGCAAGTTATTTTAAACCTTTCCAACACACTAAATACATGACACAAGTTGAGGCTCCCTCACCCAGAATAGTTCGATGGATTTGTTGATTGTGAACAACAACATCAACTTAGAAAGCAAGTTGGTGGGAGAGTCGAGACACATAATTGTCCAGGTTAAACATGATATGGTTGGATGACTCAGGATCAATAGTGCCAATAGCAGCCAAGAGCATTCTACGTTGACTGGGGCAGTGCTATAGAAATTCTAACATAGACATAGCACATGGTGCTTGAGCCAAATATTCAAAAATGTTGTAGTTCTGGGTGGCACGTGAACTAGAATTAAAGGTAGCTTTGCGGATAGTGCTCTTAGGAGGGCATAAGATAGAGTCGAATGTAGCTTTCACAATCTGAAGTGGTCTAGACAGAGGATTAACCGATGGAGGACTAACAGAGGATGGTGATGGATTTGGTAAAGTACCGATACCGTTAGTGTATTTTCCTTTGTTAGGGTTACCTAGTGTGTCATATGTCTTAGAGAAAGTGTTCAAATTAATCCCATTAAACATATAAATATGTGCACTCGTTGAGGCCTCATCATGAGGATGGCTAGAACTACCCCCAACAGAGGGGGTTTGAACAACCATGGATTGTTGCTGTGGAAAAGGTTGAGTAAGCACATCGGGTTGTGAATTTACCTGGAAAAGTTTGGCCACTTCATTGTGATGTGGATAGTCTCAAGTGTAGTGATCATCACCACAAATGATACACGGGAATTCCAGTTTCCATTGTGTCTTCTTTTTGGTAGTAGGTGTGTGAGCTTGATTTTTTGGTTGTTCATTGTTATTGGTATTTTTTGATTTATTCTTTTGCTTCTTCTTACCTTTGGTTTGTTGTGAAGGGGCATATTGTACTAAGTTTACCTTTGAAATCTGAGTTTGAGGGGAGGTAGAGGAGAGTGTGGTTTGTTGGGAAGTAGATTGAGTTTTGACGGAACCGATAAAACCATCCACATGAGATGAGGATGACGGTTTGGATGGATTGGTATTAGATCGAGCAACATTTGGAAGCAAATCATACAAAGTACTAGATTGTGAATAAACCAAATCTAATTACTGATCCTGAGCAATGGTATTGTCGTTGGTGACCGTGCCACCCATAGTGACATCGTGAGCGATCGGGGGTAAAAGTGATTTAGTAAACCATTTCGCCAATAATATGTCGGGAATGATTACCTTGATCATCCTTTGTTGTCATATCCACTCATGAATATGGTCAGAGATATGCATGGAGTCAGTTTGATGAAGGGAGGTCAATATTTCAGTACCCATCTCGTAGCGAATAGGTAGTTGAAAGTGTGTGAGGAAAGACATGGCAAGGGAATTGAAATCATGAAAAGAAGCATGTGGTAGTTCATTATACCACTTTGTTGCTGAGACCATAAGTGTTTGTTAGAAAATACAAAAACATATAGAATCATCCATGAGGGAGTTTGATGAACACCATGAATGGAAAGTCATCACATGGTTATTTGGATCTTCTCTAGATTTTTTGTCAAATTTCATAATATCGGAAGGAAGTTTAGCTGGGATAACTGGCCAAACTGGTGAATGAATAATATGATCATTATTCAACTGAGACAAGTCTAGGATATCCAAAGTCGAAAGGAAAGGTAGTTGTGGGTTAAATTGTGGATGATACTGGTGTGGCATAGAACACCAGTAGGACCATAAATTGGGTTAGGTGGATAGTTGTAACTAGTAGTTCCTCCTACATATGGTTGTTGTTGACCATGATAAATAGTATTTGATGATGACTGAGAAACATTTGCATAACCCAGTGTGTTATGAGCATTATAATCGAGGTGATTTGCTTGCCCATGAGGAGGATAAACATTTTTCCCTTGAGGATGGTAAGGAGTAGATCCTAGAGGTAGATACACATTAGACCCTTGAGGAGGATAAGGTTGTTGTCCCTAAGAACTCAAGGTGGTGTTTGGGATGCCACCCAGATAAGGTTGTCCATAAGATGTTCCAGAAGCAACATGATTTGATACTCCTCCTTGTGGATTATGATATGAATTCCCCCCAACCTGGGGTTGGGTAAAAGTGCCTCCTAAAGATACTCCCCAGGATTATGAAGGGTTTCTAGCAAACAAAGGTTGACCCCATGCCAGTGATGGATTAACGACCGGGGTATGACTGGAAAAGGGAGGTTGCGCACCGAGAGGAACATGAAAAGGGTTTTGTCACCCAGGAGGGGTAGGCTTGACATAGAATGGTGGTCCTCTAGGAAGGATAGGTATGCTAGATGGTGGTTTCCCTCCAGTCGATTGTATTTGGCTGGAAAGGGTCTGCATTCTCGGGTGAAAAGATGTCCCCGTAGGATCATGCGGAACATGTGGAGCTATAGAGTAAAAGCTTGTAAAAGTAGGGGTAGAGATAAAAGTGCCTTGGGAATGAGTAGAGTTGATGAGTCCAGCATTAGGATGGACTTGTGCTGATGTAACAATAGGGTTAATGACTTGATCGATGGGGTGATTCATAGTTTGACCGAATGGTCATGTTTCACCAGGAGGGTCATGAGGATGAAAGGGTTGTCGAAAGGATTTGAAATTCTCATAGAGATCACGTCCTGATGAAGTCCTCCATACCGAATGAGTAGGTGTGGGATTTGTATCTACTGCAGTGGTAGGACGAATAGGATTCCTATACTCATCAATGAAGTTTGGTTCTATGGATCCCATATATGTCTCGATAAAAGCTCTCACAGGTAACTGTGGGACCTCTTCATCTATGACATTCCCAAGGGAGTCTAAACGAAGAAAACGTGGTGTGAGAGGGCTTACTGACACATATGTAGTGCGAGGAGTGGGATTCTCAACTGTAACTAGAGCTCCTTCTGAGTTATATAATGGAGGAGCAACAACACTTCCAGTGTCAGATTTATTTTCTACCTCTCCACGGTAGTTTTCTTCTGGAGGGTTAGGATATAAGGGTTGGTAGCCTTCCAAAGGCATCCCTTGCATCCTACGTGATCGATGAAGACCTTTATTGTCTACAGGCTCAATTTTGGAGAATAAAAGTACACGCTAAAAATCTAGGGCCAACTAACAAAAATAAACAACATACGCTAATAAAATATAGGAATCAAAACCAAGCAAACAAAACTTCTTTCGATGATCGTACTAGTTGGTGATGAAATCCAACATCACGTGATCAAGTCAAGAAGGGGCTAGGATATGGTGGAACAGTTACAATGGTGACCTGCTTAATGGACTTTCGCCTTGGTGCAAGCTTCCATGCAGTAATTGTGGATTTACCCTCCAAGGAGCCTGAGTGAGTTTGACCAATGTTTGTTCCAGGTATAGTGAGACTTCCCTTCACTGTCACCTCATGTAAGGACCTAAGAATTATGGCAACTAAGAACACCAACTCACAGTCAGCCCTTGGACGGGTACAGTCGACAGTCTAATCTGAATGTATGGGTAGGATAACAAGTCTGAAATCAACTCGAGAGGCTCTCACACATAATCATGGATATAGCCTCAAGTGAACCCAAATATATGATCTGACCACTACAAACAATTAAACCACAGAGGGATAATCTCTGTAATTCACCCGAATGCGACCTCGTGCGTAACCCCTGTGTGAGAGGGGGATCCAAGAAATCCTAAACAACAATTGGATTTGAGTCTCCCTATCTCAGGATGCCAATGTTCATTTTGAAAACTTTGGATAGTTTTACTCACAGCCTAATCCAAAGTACTAATCCTAGTCTAATGTTGGTGGAAGATCCTAAAAACAAAAATGTTCTAGATAATTTTTAATTAGCGTTGATTTTATGGTTGTTCTATACTGAAAGGGTGTATGACAGTGAAACTAATGGTACGATGACTCAATTCCCAAAAATTCACAAGAATATGATAACAAATCATTTCTTTTGATGAATGGCTATTTAATGGAAAGAGAGAAAGTTGTTTTCACTATCAAACAAACACTAATATGCAATGTCCTCAATCAATTTGTTTCTCACTCAAATTCGATGCAATGCTAAAAATTTTAGAAATTCATTCTAATATCTAAACCAATCACTAAAATATGTCCTTTTGCTTATATGTGAATGATAATCAGATGTAATACTTCTAAATGTCAATCAGACTTCAAGATTAAACAATCAGAAGCAAACTTCACATGAAACAAAAAATACACTCTCGTTGTGAAATAAACAAGAAGGAAAAAGATGACCAAATTGCAAACAACAACCAAAAACCTCAAACAAAAGAGAAATTATGGAAATTTGACCTCAAAGATCAAATGAAAAGTTCATAGACCTTTGGATTTCCTCACAAAATTTTTCACTCAATGAGATAAAGGAGAAGAAAACAACAAGTTAACTCTAGGTCAAAAAAGACAAAGAGTTATTGCAAAGCAAGGACAAATGTCAAAAATCCAAGAAAGAGATGAATAATCCTTAGAAATCAAATAATTGGAGACTAAACAAGGACACATTAAGATAGCACAAACCCTGAGTAGATGAATCAACAAAAAGACTGAGGAAAAAACAATTTCTAAGAAGATTTCTGCAGAAAAAGGGGTAGTTCTCCCCCAAAAGGGGACATAGAGCACACCAACACACTGTGGAAGACTGTAAGGGATTGCCAATGCTTTGGTGGTAAGGGAAAGGGAGCGCTCTGCTGCAAAAGCTCAGAGAAATGCCTAGAAACTCAAAAAAAACTCAGGACGAATGCAAAATTCTGTGTTTAAGATAAATCCAAGAGCCAACAATCAAACCTAAGGATCAGAGACATTCATGGAGAATGTCAAATAAGTGGGCAAAGAAATCCAAGACAAGACCTAGGAAAGGAAACAAATCAGAGATCCTCCCTAGTGGAGTCGCCAATTTCTATTGTAGGTGAATCTGCCTGTAGACAAGTGGATTCCCTCTTGGTCTCTAGACTCCTATGGCCAAGACAGAAAGTGCTTAACATGGACACTGAATTCCTTTTAGATATAATCAATATAATGAATGAAAGAGAAGGAGAAATATATGTACCTTATGAACGACGTTTGTCCCTGCAAAGTCTAGGCTGAGCTTTGATATTGAGCTCCTTGATAGGTCCTGCAAAAAAAACAAAGATACAATGGACTTCCTACTCTACTGATATTAGCTCAATCATAGATCCATCTACTGTAGACAAACTTATATGGAACAAGCACAAGTTTGAAAGAAACAAGCCAAGAATTGATTATATTAATGAAAACAAGTAAAAGTACTTACAATCCTTTGAATGAAGGTGCAATAGCCTCTTCCATTTCTCCTTGTCCAACCCCTTTGCTCAATCAATCTCCACTGATTGATTTGATGACATCTCACTCATGAGATCATAAGTTTGATGTAATTCCAAATTTCCATTATGCCTTTCACCATGAGAAGGCCTCCTTATATAACCTTGGAGTGGTCCAACCACTTGAGAGATATTTGGGATGAGTTGAGGATTACTCTCCTTCAGTTGAGGATCTCCCCTAAGATCATTCCTTAACCATCTATTTGAATCCAACTACCTTCAGGAATTGAGGGATTCTTCCCTTATTTGCCTCAACAAAACCATAATTTGCTAAAAGGAGGGTAGCGCTCCCCCATAAGGGTGCACAGTGTTGGCGTCAGAAGTCACTCCTGGATTGTAGAAGGAGTAAGCCTGATGTCCATCAGTTTATGTCACTATTTGTTGATAAAGGGTGATGAATGGAAGTAAACTCAGAACAATATCATTCTAACTCGGAAACTAGGTCAGGCATGCACAAGCAGATGAGGTATTGGTTTAAATTTAGATAATAAGTTGTAATAAGGGTGAGTAGGAGGAAGAATTCTGTGAGGAAAGGCATTCTATAGGCATCGAGCTTCCAATAGCCTGTAGAAGAAAACTTTGAAAATAAGAACCTCTTATATTCAAAAGTAGAAACACTAAAAGAACATAACAACACTATAATAAATTCTTTATCATAACACATTCACGACGATTAATTTGAATCAATCAATCATGAACCCTTTTAGTATGAGATCGAAACCAGATGAAAAAGAGAGCTTCCTTGCATTGAACAAGAAAATTTCATATGCAGATACATAGCCAGGAAAACCAGTGCTTCATTAAAACATTATAGTCGAGAGCTTTGCTCTACCATCCATCCCTACAAAAATACAAAACCTGAGTATATATACTCAGAGCAATTCACCCCCTTGGTAGCATGAGGGTAGCTGAGACATTAAAGTCCAATTTAGCGTGTGCAGGCTCCTTTGGTCAGACGAGGACATCAGATCGATATGGCTCTTTTAGGAAAACCTACATAGAGGACGATCTTGGGCAGAATGCCTACCAAAACCTCCATGCCTTACATTCATGGCTTGAGCCAAGGTTTCAACTACCTGCTCAATTTTCATTAATTCCCTTCCTCCACGATGGGTGGTCGAGACTTCAAGCAAAAGGAATGACCACACACTTGCTTCCCAAGGCTCAAAGGCTAGCCTCCTTTCTATTTTGGCTCCACCCTCAATGTAACCTATGGCCATGACCTGGCGCCTCACTCCAGAGGTGCTTCGACACTTCTCCTTTCGAGATATTCCACCATTCCAACTTCCAAGATCCTTGGTGACTAAAATTGTGAAACGACCCTCCATATCGGTGGTTGGATCTGGCTTCAAAATCAATGGAAATGATCCATTTTCCCTTGAACACATCAGCTCCATGCCCCTCATCTGCTTTTTCCTCTTTCCATACGACCTTGCGGTATGACCATGGGCCCGAACCCAAAGGAACCTTCTCATCTCACGTATCATGGATGGAAGGGAGTCGACCCTTGTATTTCAAAGTCATGATAGCTGAGATTGTGACCAGACTTAATCAGGCACTACGTGTCCTCCAAGACTAATGGTCCTGATCCTTTCGAGGATTCTCCTACCAGGAGTTCTCACTCCTCTTCCTCCAACCACCTTTCCATATGACCTTGTGCTATGATCGTGGGCCCACACCCAAAGGGGCCTTCACATCTCACATATCATGGATGGAAGGGAGTCTGACCTTGTATTTCAAAGTCACGATAGCTGAGATGGTGACTGGACTTAATCAAGTGCCAAATGTCCTCCAAGACTAATGGTCTCGATCCTTTCGGGGATCCTCTTACCGGGATTTCTCGCTCCTCTTCCTCCAACCACATTTCCATATGACCATGTTCTATGACCATGGGCCCGCACCCAAAGGCACCTTCACATCTCACGTATCGTGGATGGAAGGGAGTCAACCCTTGTATTTCAAAGTTGCGATAGCCGAGATGGTGACCAAACTTAATCAAGTGCCACGTGTCCCAACTGGATCAGACAACCACGATCATTTAGTGACTTTGGCCCTAAGGGATGAGCCCATGTGATAAAACTCATGCAACTCCATGGCTCTGGCTTACCCGATGACCGTTGATCTACTCCATCGATGGATCCTTGCCACTGAAAAAAAAAATTCCCTTTCGCTTGATTTTAAGCCCGAAATGGACTTCTTTTGTGTGCTATGCTTGATGCTCATGAATGTAGACTTTGAAGAAAATGAATTTGATGTGTTTTTAAAACCCATTTCTTTGCGTTTTACACCAAGGGCCTGAAATCAGAGAGAAACACCCCCCTTGCAAGAATTGGTGCTAACATTAGGCTCCATTGGGGATAGAGTCATCCCTATGATGCTCTAAGAACTCCTTGCATTTTCAGTGCCTTTTTGTTGGGGTATGGAGTCATTTATTATGCTGCAAATAAACAGAAAAACAATATTTACAAAAACAGAGGAGCCATCTAAGGCTCAAACAAAAGATTTCTTCAATAAATGCCCACTTACTGGGTCGTTAAAAACTTATTCACCCTCCAAATCCTACAACTTGTACGTGTTATTTAAGAATACTTCAGAGATTTTGAAGGGCCGGATCCAGAGGCCATCAAACTTGTTGTGTTTTCCCCTATCCTGCCTGGGTACATCCTACTTAAGCACCAAATCTCCCAGCTCAAATTTCTCCTTCCTGGCCTTCCTGTCAAAGGCCTTCTTGATCTTCTGCTGATGACTATGAGATATGTCCATTACCTGCTCCCTGATCTATTGCACTTCCACCACTTGATGAATTCTTCTGACCATATGGTCTGGCTCTCCTTCATGATCTTGACAGAATTTTTCTATAGGTAAAGTGAGCTGAGTGGGAAACACAACCTCTGTCCCATAAACAAGTTGAAAAGGAAAGGTTCCCAGGGACTCCTTTGTTTTCACTCAATCGACCCATAGAGTGAATTTGAGCTTTGAATCCCAAGCCCTCTTATTGTCTTCCAATAATCTTTTAATGAGCTTGATTAGTGTTAAGCCCTAATGTTGGCTCATTACCCCTTAATTGGGGCATATTAGATTAGTAATGTTATTTTATTTATGTCGGCTTTAGGCCATTAGTTGTAATTTAGATTAGTAATGTTATTTTAATTATGTCGTCTTTAGGCCATTATTTGTAATTATACCTCCTAGTCTCCTATATATACCAAGGAGACATTTTCGTTTTGAATCATCTTGTACTTGAACATTTAAGTGGGGTAAAAGGAGGTTTCCCCCTCAAAGAGGCTTATTATCTGAAATTATCTCTTTTTTAAGGCGTTGAGTATTTTTTCTGAGGTTTTTATATGCTATATTTATGTTTGGTTCTTAACATATGGTATTAGAGCTCAAGGTCTTGGGGTATCGCTGCTACATCTGAGACACTGTGGAATTTTCACTATAACTTTTTTTCTAGAACGTTTCAAAAGGAACCGCTTGGAGGGTATTTAGCAGACGGATCAGGGTACGTTGGGTTCAAAATTCAGCTCCCGAGGCCTTATACTTTCGGAGATACATCCTGTACAAGATAGGGTTATGGAATCATCCTGAAATGAGTCATTGAGGAATTTTCGCTATAAAAAAATTTCTGTAACATTTCAGAAATTAGTAGTGTATCTGTAGTAAAAATTCCAGCTTCTGGGTCATATTAAATTTGTAGATACACCCTGTGTAAGATAGGGTATCTGACTATCCCTATTGACTAGTCTCAAGAAGGTGTTCTAGGTAAAACAATCATAAATTCTTCCTAGAGTATCCACATTGAGTGGGACTAGTTGCATTGGATCGTGGACAATATGTAGTATTTTGGGTGCGAGTTTCAGAATTTGATATTGATTATTTTGTGCGGGGCATTCTATACAAGTGAGATCTCCTGGAAAGGCCAAAAATCGACAAGTTGTGAGGAAGTTACCGTAAATTCCACTTGGCACATCCAATTTTGATCAGAACTATGGAATTGCAGAGAAGAAATATCAGATAACTACCTAAAGGAAAGTTTCATACCCAAAAGGGTCGAAACTTGGGAGATATAACAGAATAAATATTGTCTAGCAGAACCACCTCAAAATCAAGACTCAAAAGTGATATTTGGCCAACATGCCACCCAAAAAGGGACCTCCTACACCAAATAAGCCTCCAGAAAATCCTAAT
>ML823568.1:123482-136946 GCA_009831015.1 Picea engelmannii
TGCTGGCCACTTGAAGGAGGATGAATTTTTCCAATGAAGTCCAACCCCACTATTGAAAGGGTGTTGAAGCTACTACAAGATTTAGTGGTAGATATTTGATATGCTTCTTTCCTGAGAACCTTTGGAATTTGATGCAAGCTCTGACTTCTCTACAAAATTCAGTGAATAAGGTGGGCCAGTAGTACCTAGCCTTGAGAATTTTGTGAGTTGTGGTCTTCCAGAAATGATTCCCTCCACAAAGTCTGCTATGGAAATCAAACATAACTTTATGGGCTTCCTGTGGGTTCAGACACCTGAGAAACACCCCTAGAGGGTCTCTAAAATACAAGACTTGGTCAATAAGGAAATATCTGACCACCTTGAGCTTTAAATATCTTGCCTTTCTTTTTCCCATTCCATCAGAAGGCTTCAACCCTTGTAAAAAGTACAAAATGTCTCTATACCAGGTGCATTCTACTAGTGATAAGCCACCTTGAGAGATTTTGATGGACGACTCAACTTGTTGATTTTCTGAGAAAGCATTGATGAAGCTAACCCCAAGGCCTGGCAATTTGATTCAGCTAGAAACTTGGCTAAACTCTGCCCTTTAACCAACTTGGTGGGATTTATCTCCAGGTCAATCTCAAGGATCTTGGCAATCCATTTACCTCTTCTCCCATCTATGTAAGGTTGTATAAGGATCTCTCTCACAGATGCCAAAGGAACGTATGCAACCACTCTTGAGTGCAAGACATAGAATCTGAAACCTTTGAGAGATTTCACCAAGGCATAGGCCTATTTCTCTATGATCTCATACCTAATTTCTGCATCTCTTAATTCCTTACTGAAGAAGGAAATGGGTTTCTCTCACCCTTCCTCATTTTTCTTCAATAAGATCATTGCTACCGTATCAAAAGAAGCAAAAGAAAAAACTAGGAAATCCTTGGAATAATCAGGACTGATCAGCACATGTGCCTCAACCAATGTCCTTTTTATTTGGAAAAAAGATTCCCTAGATTCAACAGTCCATTTTACTTCACTTCCCTTTCTAAGCATGGTTGTGATGTGTTTCACCAACTCAACAAAATTTGAGATGAACCTCCTTAGAAAGTTAATCTTCCCTAAAAAATCTTGGACTTCCTTTCTAGACCTGGGAAGTGACAGGGTTTGAATTGCCTCTACCCTGCTAGGATCAATTCTCACTCCCTCTGTTGATACTATATGGCCTAAAAACTTCCCCTCCTTCATAGAAAATACATATTTCTTGGGATTTAAGGAAAGGCCAAACCTCCGACATTTCAAGAAAACTTTCCTCAAGTGACAGTAGTTCTCTTTATCAGACCTAGAGAAAACTATTATGTCTTCCATATAGATCACCACAAACTGATATTTCTTCCCAATGAAGGCTATGTCCATGGCTCGCTGAAATGTTGTTGTTGCAGTCATTAATCCAAAAGACATTTTGGCATACATGAATGTGCCCCAAGGAGTGGTGAAGGTTGTTTTATCTCTGTCCTTAGGCATGACTGATATTTGATTATATCCAGAGAAACCATCAATCATGGATATCTTAGATGCACCAGTCACCCTCTACAATATGTGTTCCATGTTGGGAAAGGGATAGTTGTCTTTCTTTGAGCTCCTGTTTAGGTTCCTAAAATCAACACAGAGCTTGATTTCTCCACTTTTTTTCCTTACTGGGACCCAATTGGCCACCCACTCAGAATATTTCAAGGGGACAATGATTTGGGCATATAACAACTTCTTCACTTCTCTCTCCATGACAGACAACAACATGGGATTTATTTGTCTTAGCTTCTGCCTAAATGGCTTAGCCTCTTCCTTCAGTGGGATCTTTTGTTCAATGACAGATGTTTCACATGTCTTGAGGTCTTCATAGGTCGATGCAAACACATCAACAAACTCTCTTAATAACTTGTTATATTCGGCCCTCTGCTCTTTGGTCAAATTTTTTGACAACTTAACATAATTAGGCTCCTCTTGTGTGTTGATGTTACACTCCAATGTATCAACATCTTCATTTGAAGCCCTACCCTTTACTGCCACATCATTCCCATCGAACGGTTTTTCTAAAGGAACTAGTCCCTTTGGAATGTGATTGCTAGGAAGATGAATAATAGGGTGATTAGAAATTTTATTTAAAATTACCTCAGGGTGAGGGTGACTTTCGAGATCAGGATCCTGATCAATGTGCAATGCATAAAATTCATCGACAGACTGAAGAAATTTTTTGATTTCAAGAACATCTTTGAATACCTTCCAATGCGTGATATTGTCCACTATAGATGGCCTATATCTTATCTCAACATCATATTTGATCTTAGGTGGTAGAGGGATCCTGAATAGACTAGCTGAGACAGTTAAGGAATCGGCCAAAGTATTTTTCTCTCTTGGAATAAAAGAAATGTTGAAAGATGAGAAGAAATTATCAATCAGGTCCCACACCTCATCTTTCTAACTCCTGAGCCGAGGATGCTTAGCCCGATAAGTTTTTGTGACTTGATGGATTATCAACTCAACATCCTTGAACACTACTACCCCGTCAATTCCCATTTATTTTGAAGCCCTTAAACTCATAACACGAGCTTCATATTCTGCTACATTATTGGTAGCTTCAAATTCTAGCTTATATGACAGGGATATGGTTTCCTGACAAGGAGACACAAAAACCACTCCAGCGCCAGGGCCTTCGCTAGAAGAAGATACGTCGAAGAACATCTTCCAAACAGAGGTGGTTGGAGGAGGTATCTTGTGATTAGAAATGGGATTCTTTTTTATTTGAAAAGGGGCTTCAGGAGTATCAGTGAGCTGCAATAAACTAGATCCCAAATCAATGTCAAGTGCAAAGATAGGATGATTGGTGGGGTCTTCTTCATCACTAACAATGTAGGCCAGCTGAGCTTCTCTGTACAACCTCCTGTGTTCTCCTCCAAAGACTAGAATGGTGGCATATGTGAGATCCATCTGTAATGTTCCTCTAAGTTTTTTAATCCAAGATCTTGGCAACAACATGCAGAACTTGGGGGGAACATCAACTACTACAATGTCCATGATCACACTCTTCATTGGCAACTGAAATAAAGAGACCACCAAGTCTTTGATGACTCCAAGGCATTACACCCTCCTTGAATAAAAAGAGTACAAATTGTGATAATCTTTTGTCACTTCCAGTACCAATTCTTCCATGACTATTTTGGGCATAAGGTTGTGGGAAGCCCCTCAATCCATGATGCAATTATGAAACACCTTATCATATATGTTCAGGGATGTGTAGAAGGGAGGGGATGATTCATCTCTATCTTCTACAATTGGACCTAGGATGACTACTGGATTTTCATATTGAATATTTACCAAGTTTGTGGAAGGCTGGGGGGACTTAGATTGTAGTAGTTTGGAGAGGGACCTTTTGAAATATTCATTTTTAACTACTTCTGAGAGGGGTAAGGGAATTCTAATCTTTTGAATTTCATGCTCAAAACTAAAGGAGGAAATAGGATTAGGATCTTCCCTTACCTCAGAGACAGGTTCTTTGGCTGATGGCGAAGTATTCTGAGTTTTCTTTTCTTTAGTAGTGATTGTTGCAGGTTTAGCAGGCCTTTTTGCTATGAGGGCCTGATCATGGATATCAAAATTCCCTTCTTTCTTCTTTGACCTGAGATGGTATATTTTAGGAGTGTTATTGGACTTTTCCCCTTTACCCAACTCATTGTTTTGAATGTTCATAAGGGATTCTTTATATGCATATTGAGTTAGATGGGGAAAAGGGGAAGTGTCTTCTATACAGTGAATTTCAAGGTTGAGCTCATCTATCTCCTCTCCTTCCTCATGAGAAACTAGGTTATTTTGGAGTGGGGTTTGAATCCTCTGATCATCTTTTTCTTTGCTCCTTTGTTACCTTGGCAAAGCTTGTGGAACATTGTTACTAGGCCTCCTGAAGCCTTTGTTATCAGTATTTTGGGGATTTCTTTACATGGGATTCCCTTCTAACTCCCACCTTTCCATTATAGCTGAAAGCGATTTTATCACTTTAGCTACCTCATCTGTCTAAAGGGGAAGGGGAGAGGAAATGGATGGGCAGGCTTCAGGTATCTTCTTGGATATGTCTCTATCCACCTTATTCCTGAGTCGATCAACAACCAATATGTTAGATTCTACTTCCACAGCTGCATCCTGCATGTGAGCCACAGTAGTGGCTCTCCTTTCCCTCAACAGAAGGTAGAAATCAGGATCAAAAGTGCTAGCATAAGTGATCTTAGCAGAGGATTCTAAGGGATTTATTTCAGTGGGAATCTTATTGTACATTTGATTGAATCTCTTGGAGAAGTTAGAGATAGACTCTCCTTCATTTCTCTTCAAAGACCCAAACTCTGCC
Source organism: Picea engelmannii (assembly GCA_009831015.1). Lineage (NCBI taxonomy): Eukaryota > Viridiplantae > Streptophyta > Pinopsida > Pinales > Pinaceae > Picea > Picea engelmannii. The sequence goes on from ML823568.1 coordinate 127,855, forward strand.
ATGTAATACATGGAGTCCTTTTTGTCTCCCCACTGTCTCAAAAAGGCATTATCCAAAGCCTCAATCCCATCGATGGATCCAAGAGGCAGGGACCTAAACCACTTTCTAGCCTCACCTTCAAGGATATGGATGAAAATCCTCATCCATACTTCTACAACTATGTCCCCTTCGCATGTAAACTTGGCCAACTGCTTAAGGTAGCCATCTATTGGAAGGGAATTGAGAGGTTGAAGTAACAAAAGGGGAGCATACCTAGTAGCTATTATATCCTCCATTATGGTCATGGGGGGGGTATTTTCTCCTGCCATAGGAATATTAGGTGGAGGAGAACTCGGAGGAGAAGGAGCTCGAACATGGGATACTAGAAATGAGCTTCCAGGAAGAAGGGGAAACAATAGGGGATTCAGAGAGAAGGCTAAGGGGCTTGAGTTAGTGGATGATTCTCTCTGTGCAGTAGCAACAACAATAATAAGAGGAGGGGTGGTAAATCCAGGAGTGGGGAAATATTCTATGGTCCTGGTTCTACGCCAAGGTACAACTTTAGGGGAGTGGGAAGTGACATATATTTCTCCCTCCAATCCCAGACCAAGGGGGGGAAACTCAGTAGGAACACTTCCGAAATTGAGGAAACAGGAAAATTTATAAAAAAGGTCTGCTAGGAAGCTAAGAAGAAGAGAATGGAGTTTCTACAGAAGGAGATGGAAAATTACCTGTTTTAGCGGTGGAAGTTTCTCCTTTAGAGGCCTTTCCTTTTCTAATAATCACCTCTGGATCAACTTCAAGTGTAGCTAGAGGTAGTTGTGGATGGGACCGTGTGTTTCTACCTATAGAAGCCACAACTAAAACAAGAGGTTTGCCATAATGGAGCCATCAAAATGGAGACGCCAGGGGCACAGTAGCAATCTCGTAGGGCTCTGATGCCTAATGCACCTTCAGAATTAGAGGCCCGATGGCGTTCAATCCCAGTGAAAAATTTCAACTTCGTCCCTGGCAATGGCGCCAGAAATGTTGGCATCATAAGTCACTCCTAAATTGCAGCAGGAATAAGACTGATGCCCATCAATTTATGTCACTATTTGTTGATAAAGGGTGATGAATGGAAGTAAACTTAGAATAATATCATTCTAACTCTTAAACTAGGCCAGGCATGCACAAGCAGATGAGGTCTTGGTTTAACTTAAAACAATAAGTTGTAATAAGGGTGAGTAGGAGGAAGACTTCTATGAGGAAATGCAAAGGCCTGCTGTAGGCATTGAGCTTCCAACAACCTATAGAAGAAAACTTTGAACACAAGAACCTCTTATATTCAAAAGAAGAAACACTAAAAGAACATAGCAACGCTATAATAAATTTTTTATCATAACATAGTCATGACGATTAATGTGAATCAATCAATCATGAACCCTTTTAGTATGAGATCAAAACTAGATGAAAAAGAGAGATGCCTTACATTGAACAAGAAAATTTCATATGCAGATACATAGCCAGAAAAACCAATGCTTCATTAAAACATTACAGTCGGGAGCTCTGCTCTACCATCCATCCCTACAAAAATACAAAAACTGAGTATATATACTCAGAGCAATTCACCCCCTTGGCAGTAGGAGGGTAGCTGAGACATTAAAGTCCAATTTAGCATGTGCAGGCTCTTCTGGTCAGATGAGGACATCATATCGGCATGGCTCTTTTAGGAAAACCTGCACATAGGACGATCTTCGGCAGACTGCCTGCCAGAACCTCCATGCCTTACATTCATGGCTTGAGTTGAGGTTTCAGCTACCTGCTTAATTTTCATTAATTTTCTTCCTCCATGGAGGTTGGACAAGACTTCGAGAAAAAGGAACAACCACACACTTTCTTCCTAGGGCTCAGAGGCTAGCCTCCTTTATATTTTGGCTCCGCCCTTAATGTAACCCATGGTCATGACCTGGTGCCTCGATATAGAGGAGCTTCGACACTTATCCTTTCGGGAGATTCCACCATTCCAGCGTCCAGGATCCTTGGTGACTAAAACTATGAAACGACCCTCCATATAGGCAGTTGGATCAGGATTCAAAATCAATGGACAAGATCCATTTTCCCTTGAACAAATTGGCTCCACGCCCCTCATCTTCTTTGTCCCCTTTCCATATGACCCTGTGCTATGACCATGGGCCCGCACCCAAAGGTTCCTTCACATATCACGTATAGTGTATGGAAGGGAGTCGACCCTTGTATTTCAAATTTGCGATAGCCAAGATGGCGACCAAACTTAATCAGGCGCCACATGTCCTCCAAGACTAATGATCCTGATCCTTTCAGGGATTCTCCTACCGGGAGTTCTCGCTCCTCTTCCTCCAACCACCTTTCCATACGACCTTGTGCTATGACCGTGGGCTTGCACCCAAATGCGCATTTACATCTCGCGTATCATGGATGGAAGGGAGTCGGCCCTTGTATTTCAAAGTCACGATAGCCAAGATGGCGACTGGACTTAATCAAGTGCCATGTGTCCTCCAAGACTAACGGTCCCAATCTTTTCTGGGATCCTCTTACCGAGAGTTCTTTCTCCTCTTCCTCCAACCGCCTTTCCATACAACCCTGTGCTATGACCGTGGGCCTGCACCCAAAGGTGCCTTCGCATATCATGGATGGAAGGGAGTCAACCCTTGTATTTCAAAGTCACGATAGTCGATATGGAAACTGTACTTAATCAGGCGCCACATGTCCCGACTGGATCGGACGACCATGATCATTTCGTGACTTTGGCCCAAAGGGATGAGCCCATGCGCTAAAACTCATGCAACTCTGTGGATCTGTCTTACCCAATGACCGTTGATCTTCTCCATCGATGGATGCTCGCTGCTGAAAACAAAAATGTCTGCTCGCTTTATTTTAAGCCTGAAATGGAGTTCTTCTGTGTGCTGCACTTGATTCTCATGAATGCGACCTTTGAACAAAATGCATTTGATTGGTTTTTAAAACCCATTTCTTCGTGTTTTACACCAAGGGATTGAAATCAAAGAGAAACACACTCCTTGCCAGAATTGGTGCTAAAACAGAGGGCACTCAAGCACTCCTCCAAAGAGGCTCAGGGAGTGCCATCGCTCCTCTCCAAAATTCATTTTTTTAGTGGTTTTTGCAATGGTAAAAGGCTTGTACCTCCTTTCAAGTGATTCATCTTCTTCCAAACCACCCTTCAAGATGTCTTAAGTGTCTTTATGATTTCATTAGAGGCATGACATACATAATATGCAAGTATGATTTTTTTGACACTTGCAACAGTTACAGTCAAGATGCGATACTTGCGGACAATATGCGACACTTACAACACTTGTAATGACGACACATGTGACACTATCCAAGTGAGTAATTTTGAGGTGTAAGACTTGAATTCTTGTTTCTCCATGATTTCCAGTGAAGCATCATTGAGATCTATGATGATGAAGTCAAAATCATCGGCAGTAAGAAGTCAAAATCATCGGCAGTAAGCACAGTATTCATCTTGGTCACAGTGGCTTTCGATTTCTTCCGGGAAGAAGGTTTCAGGGGAGAAACCTTCCTCTTCTTCAGGGGATCAACCATGTCTCTGGGCGGTGTTACTTCACTTGTATTCTACTCAGATCCTTTTCCATTTAGTTCTTCTACTTTTTCATCACCCCCTTGGTCAGGTGATACTAAAGCAGTCTTTCCTAAGGCACTACTTAAATCGTGGACCTCTTGGGTCTTCTTCATTTTTCTAGTGTGTGAAATAAACTAGTATGTGGGACTAGATTCATGGTTAACAAAAGTGTTCTCGTTGCATGGTGCAATGGGATAAATAGAGAACTTGACAATGGATCTCTTGCAATGGGTGAGAATCCTTCATTAACTCAGTTATGTCTGTTATGGTGTGGTCCCAACGGTTTGGTGGTGAACTTTCTGATCATAAATTACTCTCTACCCATTCAATTCGTCAGTATAATGTTTATGCTGTCCCCAATGACTATATTGCATCGCCATGGTGAAGTACCATGTGACATAGTTATGATATCTTAGTGAAGTTCCAATTTTGCAAATTTTCCTTCTGCGAAGTTCCCTCTGGAACCTTCTGTAACTTTTCAATTTTATCTCTCTTCTTACTTAGTTTTCTAGCCTTCTTTCATGTGAGATTTGTCTTGAAATTCCTTTTTCCACTCTGATTCTTACCTTCTTCTGGCAGAGTAACTTCATGATGGTGAGATTCTTTCCTAGAAATCAGGGGTAATACTTCATCTGTATCTAAAATAGGTACTTTTGTCTTCTGTGAATCTTCTAGTGTTCCTCCTACTTCGACATCCAAGTCTCTGGTCTTAATATCTTTGCTCAGTTCTCCTGTTCTTCAATCAAGTGTCTAATCCTCCTATTCATGGAATCTTTCAACTCTTTCTTCTTTTTTTCTAAGACTTCTTCTTCTTTCCTTCTGGATTGATCTCCTTCAATCCAAGGTTTTCCTAGTAACATAGGAAATGGAGCGTTGTTCTCAATAAATTTAACAACTTCAAATTCTTCCTCTATCAAATTTCCATTGGCACTCATAGATATCTGGGTAAGTATGCCACATAGGTTTATCATCTTTCCTCTGAATAATCCTATTCCTCCCAATGAAGGAATCATAACAGGCTTTCCTAGAATTTCCCAAGTTCTTTCTATCATGATATTCACCTATGTTTCCTCATCCAGAGAAAAGTCAATGTCGAAGTCTCCTATTATTACTTGAATGCATTATTTTTCTTTGAAGATCTTTGATAAGATTATATGTCGGTGGTCATTCAAGGTTTCTTTCATCTATAGCAATACTTTTTCTTATTCTTTATGGGGTTCTTCCATAATCTCAGTTGCTTGACATTTCTCATGGTCTTCTTGTCTCATATTCATCCTTTCAACCTTAGCAATCATTCTAGGGAAATCCAAAACTTCATGATCCATAGCTTTGCAACAGAGGCAAATAGGTCTTCTTCCAAGGCATTCCTTATCCAAATGTCCCAGTTTTCTGCAGCTGTAACAAAGGGTTAATCCTCTCTTTCTCTTAAATGATCCCCAACCTTTCCTATACTACGCACTAGGATCATGGTAGCTAACCTGCAAAAAATTATTTCTAGGATCTTGCATCCATTTGTTAGTCCAAAAATTCTCTCTATGCATAGGTATAACATATCCTTCACTATTCTTATCATATCTACTCATATCAAATCTTATTTCATCTATCAGTGCCCTATTTTTTAAGCTAGGACAAATCTTATTAAACATACCTAGATCCATACTTTAGAAACAAAAATTTCCACTAATATTATCTTCAGTAGATCACAAAGCTTCCAGACCTAAAAAATTTCACTATTCTTACCTTTATCAGAGCATAGAGATTGTAGATCTTACCTTTTTTCTTCGGATATGACCCTTCTTGGCACATAGCTTCACGGATCAAGTAGAATAATGTGCACTAGGGAGACACATCTACGCACATAGCTTTTACAATTTTAGATAAGATCTTTACACACAAGCTTCTCTTTCCTCAGTTCCTAGCAATCATAGTTTCAGGTCCCAGCAACAGAACCATTTGTTGGCATAAGGGAAGACCTAGGGTTCAACGCTACAACAATGCAGTTAAACCCTAATTACAGAGCATGACAGTATTCAACCAGATCTGGCATCTAGCAGCACTTAGCACAACAAAACAGATCAAATCTAGAAGATTCAAGCACTAAGAACATGTACATAATTCAGATCCAACATCCATCCATATTATTAATCACTAAGCATCAACATATCATTCATCTATATCAAAGAACTAAGAAAATAAACACACAAACACATCAATACATCACACAAAGCATAGAAACAAAGCATGTACGTGGTTCACCCCCACCCTAGGGCTACGTCCACTAATTATTTGTTTTCTTTATTATCTTCTACAATTAGTTACATGCACAGAGCCTCTAAAACCCTACTTCGCAGAGGATGGGGATCTGCGCAGCTCGCTGGATCCTCCTTCCCCGAGTATATATAAGCATACAACTTTCCACAGTCTCTTGCAATGACTTTCACTTATCTTTGCAAGTCTCACACAACATGCACAAAGCACTTACAACTCTTGATCACACAGATCCAACTCTAGCACTTAGTCATCCGTACTCACTATATAACCTTAGCACCTATTTATACATACAGAATAGGCCTAAGCATGGGTAAACCCATGGGATGACATTCCCATACCCGTTGCATAATCCCAAATCCCAAAAAGGGACCTAAAAGGGGTCGAGATCCTGTGATCTCCACTTCGTCTTGCGCTTTGCCTTCGAAAGCCTGTCGAAGTCCCAAAATCAGGTCAAACATGACCAAGAATCCTCACAACTTGGTCAAGGGTCAACAATGTATTTTGTTGAAAATATGACCACATTTTTTAAATTTATAATATTTGTTTCCTTTTAAAAATATAAATGAATTAAACAAATTTAAAGGGTTATTTTTAAATGCAACAGTCTAAACATTACACAAGTTTGAAATTTTCTAGCCACTCAAAATAATAGAAAGGGAAAATATATTTATTTTTTGGAAATCCATAGAGAATCATTTTGGATTGATGGAATTGTAAATGTCAATTATTAACATTGCAAAAGAAATTTGCAATAGGGGTATTGAGGGTGTTGAATCCATTTTTGTATTAAAAACAATGAATTCAACAATTCAAAATTGTAATTTCAACAAAGATTTTATGACTAAATTTTGGTGATGGAAAACTATAAAATATGCTTGAGATTTCTAGAAATAAAAAGTCTATTTCTTACATAGTTTATTTCCAAAAATTTCAAGAAACATTATGACTAATTGCGAAAACCTATACACTAGGAAAATAGAAAAGTTCAAAATCACAAAATGTTTAGTGTTCTTCATTTTAAATTACACAATAAAATGAATATAGACTCTTAGAGGAAAGGTGTTGATGTTTGAATCGATTAGGATCGAAAAAACAACCTCATGAGGATATTAATCCCCCTACATTTTTATAGAGGTGGTACTCCTTTGTATATTTTTTAAAGATATATCTTGATTCTCTTGGATTATGGAGAATGCTAACAACAAACGCGTAGTCTTTATTGTTCAAGTAAATCAAAATTTAACAACATAAAAAAATAACTAGAATTCCTTAAATATGGAACGTGAATCCTTACTCATATAAGAACAAAATTTGCAGAAATATAATACAAACTCATACTTTACAGAAAATATAAAATAAACCTCATGTTCATCACAACATTTAAATATCCTCGATCACATTCAAGGAAATAAAGTAAATGGCCCACATGAGAGAGAACTTTAAAAAAGTCTTATCATTAAAGTAAAAAATAGGATCTAATATGTCAATTTCAAATATATTTACTCAAAAACTCAGAGTTTAAAGATACAATTAAAATTAACCCCAATATAGTTCTCTGGGTTCTTGTCAAAATGGTAAAATAGTCTCTAGTAATCTTATAGAGACAAGAGAATTTGTACAAAAGGACTGGGATTAGGGATCCTGTGGACCTTAAATAAAAGAAAATGAAAAATAAGAAATGTGTTGAAAGGAATAGAGTCAGGCACGAGAAAAGAAAGACCTGAAAAGAAGATAAAGGAACAATCAATATTCATTCATATACTTCTTGGTATAGATAAATACAACTAGATGAATTCTGAAAGGAAAAAGAATGAAAATTGAGTGTGATCAATTTTGACTTAATGTGATGGATTCTCTTTGTCTTTCATTTGCTTGATGATGGGCCTTTTGTATTATATCTTGTTGGGGTTGCATGCTCGGTTTCAACTGCTTCCAAATGATCTTCTTCAACTATCTTCAATCAAGCTCATTTTAACCAATCGTCTATGTAATCTTTCATTGGTGATGTTAGAACTCGGTAATTTCTTTGGGATGCATCAAAGAAATGCCAAGGTAACCTACAAACCAACTTTAGGTTGGATTATGACCCTTCCAACCAAAGAGGGCTCTCTCAAACATGTAGAGACTAAAAATACTCAAAACGATTTGGTAATGGACACACAGAGGTCATATTTTGAAATAGGAAAGGTTTGTTTAGGTTTTTAAAAGGGTTGGTAAGACAAACAAGAGGAAGAAAACATTGGGCAATGGGGTCGAATCCTGAAATATACTATGAATATTAATACAACAAATGTACTCTTGAGGGAACAGAGGCAAAGTAAGCATATCCTTAAGCAATAAATAGTATTTCAGATGATTGAAAGACAAAAAAGAGAAAATCCCATTACAAATGAGAGAATCAAACAAATATGAATTCTCAGTTGTAACTTTAGAAGAAATAACATAAGGCTGACTACAATGAACAAATCACTTAACAGAGAGTGAATTATGGACCTGTAATCATTAAACACAACAACTGCATTAACCATATGAAAGGAGCATCTATCAAGGATGAATTACAATCATTTACTCTTAGTTATTCTTAGAAGAAATAACACAAGTGAAATGAATGTAAACTAGAGGAAAAAACACTAAATAATACACCATGATGAATCTTGGATATCAAAAGCAATGTACTATTGTATTAATTCATAAGGACATTCTGAGAAATTTACACACAGTCCCTTTTCCTTCCTGGTTGAAAGTCCCCCCCTTTCTCTACTCTTTTACAATGAAATATATATCACTAATGGCCCCTTTCCAGCTCACAATTTAAAACTCCAACCCCTTTCCCATAATAGGAACAATTACAAATAGAACATGACACTTTTTAACTGATCTCTTTCTTTTCAGGAGAAAAAATAGGCTTCCAAACGCCACTTGCAATTCTCAAATCGTAACAGCTGTGTAAAATATGAGAATGGTTTTTGTATATATGCTTGTTTTGAAGAAAATTATCTCTCAGTTTCTTGAAATTCATTTCCAGCTAGACGGAATACGTGTCACAAAAACATGTCTCGAACAAGAAATCATAACTGAAAAATATGGCTCCAAGTTTCCTTCGAATCTCCCAATCCATGACACCTGTGTGAAAAATGAACAAGGTTAATGTTCTAGGGTTCATGCTTGACAATAACCTCCTTTTAGTTTTGAAAATTAATTTTTTGTTCATCTGGAAATA
>ML823569.1:26602-37989 GCA_009831015.1 Picea engelmannii
GGAATTGACCTTAGGTGGACTATCATTGCTCCAAAGGGAATTCCAGAGTTTATCTTTTGGGGGGAGATTCACTTGGGAGAGGAGTTGTGAATATCCTTGCTTAACATAGTAGATGTCATTTCCCCATCCTCTCTTATCTTTTAACATGTTACATATGGGGGCACAACCTCTTAGAAGAAATTGTAGCTGATGGGCTGCGTCCTGGAGATTGTTTGGAAGATTTTTTAGGTTCCATTCTATCCATTCTCCCGAGTCAACACTCCAGGAAGAGATATCTAAGATATATTTTTTACCTTGCGAGTCAAGCCAATTGATGAGCGGTCACAGATGCGTATGCTGCCAGAGAGGTTGCTTACCCATGATGTTATTTGTCCCAATAAGAATCTTTCGACCATTTCCAGGGATCCAGGTGAGCTGACTTTGAATGAGAAGAATGGAGGCATAAATAAGCTTCTCTATTGGCGATCCACTGCCCAGAAAGTGGTGTTGGTATAAACATCTGAGTCTGTCCTCGGCTAGATATTTTTTCAGAAGGATTCTTTTCCACCAATCATTTCTTCCTGAAACAAGGTTCCAATTTTGTTTTGCTCCCATTGCCAAATTGGAAAGGGCAGGATCTTTGATGCCTAGACCTCCATTTTTCTTAGGGTGTTTTACAATATCCCAATTTATAAGATGGAATTTTTTTGTGTCTGTTTTCCCTCCTTCCCAGAGAAAGCATCGAAGGAGACTGGAGATTGAGGATTTGACGTTCTGAGGTGCAAGGAAAGAGGAGAATTCAAAGATGGGGAGAGTAGAGAGGACTGATTTTATTAACACAGTTCGACCCACCAGATTGAGCCAAAAGGCTCCCCAATGATCCAATTTGCTTTTGAACTTGTCGAGTATTTGGTTCCAAGCTGAATTTGGAAGAGATTTGAGACAAATTGGGATGCCAAAGTATCTGAAGGTTTGCCATTTTTCAGTGAGAGGAAAACAAAAGATGTTTGCTATTAGGTGAGTTGTTCTTGTGGGAGTGTTCCATGCATAGACATTGGATTTGGCACTATTTATGAGAGCTCCCGAGGCTTGGGTGAAATTTTCCAGAGCATTTTTGAATCTCTTAGCCATGACAATGGAGGCACCTCTAATGAGGAGAGTGTCATCGACAAATTGGGAGTGATTTATTCTCTTCGTCCCTTGAGCTATTTTGATGTTGGGGATGGCTTTGGAGGTTCGATCCTTTTCCAGTTGCCTACCAAGTGTTTCTGCCATGATTATGTAGAGGAGGGGGGAAAGAGGACAACCTTACCTTAGCCCTCTGGAGCTTTTGAAGAAGCTTGTTGGTCGCTCGTTGATCAGAGGAGCTATCCAAGGCGTGGAGATGCATGCTGAGACCCAAGCTATGAATTATGAACTCAAACCAAATTTCTTCAAAACTGCAAACAAAAAGGTGTGCCTCACCCTGTCAAAGGCGTTGGCATATCAATTTTGATAATCATTTCTTGGTCTCCTCGTTCCCTGCTGGAGTGTATGGCTTTTTGGACCAATATGATGTTGTCGATCATTTGCCTTTTTTTTACAAAGCCACTTTGGTTTGGAGAGATGAGCTTATGCAGGAGAGGCTTAATTATATTGGCTATGACTTTAGTGATGAGCTTGTAGGAGACATTGCATAAGGATATGGGTCTGAATCTAGAGAAGGAGGAAGGATTGGAATCCTTCGAAATAAGGGCCAAAAGGTGGAATTTGTATTGCCCCCCAGCTTTGTAGATTTCTGAACATACTGAATCATCCTCATGAGATGTTTTTTAATTATATGCCAACATTTTTGATAAAAATGAGCGTTGAAGCCATCTGGTCCTGGAGCTTTGTCTGGGTGAAGTTGGAGCAAGGCCTCATAGAGTTCTTTTTCTGTAACTTCTTGATTTATCTTGGCGTTATCCTCCTGATTGACAACGTTCGATATGTTTAGCAACATATCTTCTTGTATGTTGAGGTTTGCAATGCCTTCCTTAGTTAAAAGTTGTTCAAAATGATTTTTGGCTTCTTCTTGGATTTGGTGGAAGTCAGTTGTTTTTGTTCCATCTTCTTTTGTGATCTCCTTCACCTTGTTCCTCCAGATTCTAGCTTTGGTTTGTCTCTGAAATAATCTCGTGTTTCTGTCTCCTGAGTTAAGCCAGAGACTTTGATATTTACGCCTCCAAGTTTCCTCTTCCAAGTGGAGGATTTTTTGATAATCAATGAAGTCTTGTTGTTCGTTGAGAAGAAGAGAATGAGTGGTAGGCCCCTCTTCCATTGCCAATCTGTTTTCTTCCATTTCCTTAATTTTCCTGATTTTTGCTTCCTGATCTTTTTCTTTGGTGCTTTTCACCCAGTGCTTGAGGGCCAATTTGAATCTTTTTAGTTTCTATTCCCAAATGTAGTTTGGAGAGCCTTGTATCCAATAGTTCTAGGCATCTGAGACAATATAAAAAAAGCTTGGATCTAAGATCCAAAGGGGGTTGAATATGAAGGGGATGGGGCCAAAATTATCAGGGGGGAAAGAGTAAGGGTGACATGCCAGTGATCACAGCCATTCCAGGGGAGTATGAGAGAGGAGGGGGAAAAGAAATCGTCAAGGAAGGAGCTGCTTAAGAGAAACCAATCCAGGCGAGCAGTGATGTGCCCTGACCCTAGTCGTCTATTCGACCAAGTGAAGCGACCGTTAGAGGACTTTATGTCGATTAAGTGAAAAGAGGATATAAGATCCTCGAGATGCTCACGAGTGGGGTCCCGTACTCGGGAACCCCCTTTTTTTTCCTTAGGGTGGAAGGTAGTGTTGAGGTCTCCAGATATTATGAGGTCTTTGGAGTCAAGACTCCCTTGAAGATTTTGGAGGGAGGACCAACAATCAATTTTTTCTTGATAAATAACGAGCATATACACATTAATAACATTCATAATCTTAAATGTAGGGATATGAAGAAGTGAAGTTCTGATCCAGTGCATTGTAGATTGCCAATTTTGAAGAGAGAAGATATTGGGATTCCACAGTGTACAGATTCCCCCTGAGGATCCTCTTGCGCTGACTGCCATGCCTTTGCATGATCGCTAGATGTAGCTGCTTTCCTGAAGGATATCAATATCCTTCCTTTTAGTCTCCTGGAGTAGAAGCACATGAGGGTTTTCTGCTTTAATTAGGTCATGTATTAGCAAGAGCTTGTGTTGGCTCCCTAGTCCTCTGCAATTCCAGGAGATTGCTTTTATCATTTAGAAGGCTTGGAGTTTCCCCCTTTTTTGGGGTTGGGTCCACTCTGATTTCTGGTCTTCCTTGTTTCTTTCCTAGCATGCTAATCCAAAGTTGTTTTCTTCCCAAGTTCAATTTCTTTCCTGGCAAAAGCCTCCCTTTTGTGCAGGTTTGACTTTCTTCCTACTTTTCTGATGGGAGAATCCTGAGTATTTGAGCTTGAGTCTTCTTCCGAGATTTGAACTAGATCTCCATCCTCGGGAAGAGAAGACGGGTGAGGAGGCAAAAGCAGTGCGAAGGGAGGGATGGGAAACTCAAGGGGATGGGTTAGAGGGGAGGGAAACGGAGGAGCGATCTGCGGTTGCAAGGGGGGCGACTCCACTCGGGGTAGATCTTGGGTCAAAATCTGGATGGAAGATTATGGATCTTGGGATGGGTTAGGAGGGGGTGGCATGGGGATGGCTTTAGGGTTCGGACCATGTCTCTGTTGCTTTTTCCTTTTAGGCTGCTCAGATTCTTCAGTTGGACTTTCAGGAGGGGACTTAGGACAATGCTTCACAAAATGTCCATACTCATGACAGATTTTGCATTTGAAAGGCAGTTGTTCATAGTCAACTTGCTGCAGATAGGTCCAATTATCCAGGGTAAGATTAATAGCTTCAGGTAGGCCTTTTTCTAGATCTACTTCTACACAGATCCCTGCACAGGATTTAAGACCATCTTTAGGTTCTACTCGGTCTATATATTTCCCAAGAGTATTACCTATAGAACGAATAGTTTCATTATTCCAGCAATGTAGAGGAAGGAAGGGGAGGCAAACCCAAACTAGGACTGCATTAGGAATATCATTCTCAGGGTTGAAATCTGGGGTCCAACTATTGAGATACATACCTGATCTAAAAATAGAAGGCTGACTTGTTATGCTATGCAAGCACCCTCTACCTCATAAAAATAAATCTTAATAGGACCTTGCTTCATGTGTTAAAAATGTGCAAGAGGGTTTATGTGTTAAGTTCTTGGTTCTTCTTTGCAATGTATATGTGTGAAGAAGGGTTCTTTTACATGCTTAAATATGTGTTATAAATCAATACACAGCCATAAAAGTGCAGCAAATAACACATAAAAATCACAACAATACCAAGATGATAAAGGACTTCACCCCTTTCTGGGCTACATCTCCTTGAGCCTCCTTCAATGGACTTGGCTCTTTGGGATTAGTTTGTCAAATGCTCATTAAAAGCTGCTGCTCAACTCAAATGGATTTACAGACTGTACCATTGAGTTCAGAATACATAAAAACCCCAAAATTGACTGTAAAAGCTCTGCAAATGGACAATGGCTCATCCAACAATGACCTCTTCTACATGTGACCTCCAAGCTTCCCTGAACTTGAATGAGGCAAAAATACCTGTAAAAGTCCTCCAATGGATCTGAAACCTATCCCAAAATGTTCAGAGCATAATAAACAGTCAGAAATGACTATTCAGTCTCAGAAAATGGTTAAGTGCTCATCTGAGCAATGCCTCAAACAATGAGGGCTTCAAGCTTCATGGAGCTTCCTCAAACTTAAATGGTTAAAAAAATGCATTAAAAGTCTTCAAATGCCTGTGAAAGCTGTGCCAATGGACTCAGAACGTCCAAAAACCCCTAGCTAGGCTTTTTCGGCACCTGATTTGGTCAAAAACTCAAAAAGTTATGGCCTCTGCCATTTTTCCCGTTCAAGCTCTGCAACCTGTTCGCCATTCTGCACCTCTAGGAAGTCTGAACCTAGCTCTGAGCGTTTTCCCGTGCATAAACTCAGCCTCACGCGCGCTCCGAAAATGGTGCAAAATGTCGAACCGTTAACGGAACTCAAGCCCTCCAAGTCGGAGGTGTTGGGCGCATGGGGGGACCATATGGCCACGTTCCTGGTGCATAAAGGCTCCCGTTCTGTGGTTAACTGTGGGTGTGACATGTGGCGGGCGCGTGATTCAACCGTTGGTAAAACTCCAAAAGCCCGCGCAACATACAAAGTCATATGTGAAACCATATAATATAACCACGGTTTTAAAATAAATGTAACCGCACGCGCCAACCATATACCAACATATTAAACTATGGGTTTTAAACAAATGATTTTAAAATGCGCGCACACCTTTCCACGGAAGGCAGAGTCATATGAATAGCGCATATGACCGGAGGTTTGAATAAAGTTTTGACCCCCGCGCGCGCTATAACCTGGACACAGGGTCATATGGGTATGCACAAGACCGCGGGTCCATTTAACATACCAACTCCCGCGCGGATAGCAAATACATATGGTCACATAAAGTGCGATAGAACCTCGGGCCGGGGCTAAGCCCTGGCCCGATCCCCCCGCCAAAAATTACCCATGTAACTTCAAATAATTTTAAACCCATTTTACTTACAAGAAACACGCGGCGGATAGTTGGCTAGTAGAGTTAAGTGAAGGCGTTTGTAGCATGGGGAGGTCCGGGGGTCGAACCCCGCGGCCTCCAATAAATTTTGATAAACGAACCAAAGTCATTAGCCAAAATAGGGGTGCCACGTGGCAGCCCTTCATTGGTGCCACGTGGCAGCCCTTCATTGGGCCACGTGGCACCTTTCCATTCGCTTCAATGTGCCACGTGTCCAAATATTACTCGTCCAATTGCCAACGAACCACAAACCGCCACATCATCAAACTGCCAACGAACCACAAATCGCCACGTCCTCCTGGGCCACGTCGGATGATGACGTCAGCATGTGTCACGTGTCACCCATCCAGTGGTGACACGTGTCATCTCAAGATTGGTCAACCGTACGCTGAAAATGCCATATATGCATGACACGTGTCACGCCCAGGAGCTGCCACGTGTACTGTACGGACCGTACAAACTTGACACGTGTCCTGTACGGACTATACGGACAGGTACAGTCAGCATAAAAATTTTGCCTGTTTGGCTCGGCGAACAGACCTCGATAACTTCTCCATACGGACTCCGTTTGCGAAAATAAATATACCGCCGAAATCAGGAGAACGAGACGGACGCAATGGCACCGTTTTCGTTGCATTCCGAGCACATTGAAAATTGAGCACTTTTTAGACCCCTGGTCCAGATTCTGATCAATACCTCTGGAGCCCATGAAGTACAGTCTGCTTCTGAAGATGAGGTCTTGATCTGATTTATCTTCGAAGAGAAAAGCAAAGAATCCTCTTCCACATAGAAAGTGCGAAAGATTGCCTTTCAGGTGGGGTTTCCAGTTCTTGTCGATCCAAATTGCCATAGCCTACGAAGAGGGCCAGATTCCTGTAAACTGCCTGATGAGTGCATGTTCTGCAAATTTGAGGGCGAGGGTTCTGGAGCTACCTTGAATCTAAACCGAGGGGATTTGATCTAGATTTTTCACAAACTTTGAAGGGGTTTGCGTGTTCGTCTTGGGAAGAGAGGTGATGAGAGAGGCAAAGGCTACAACATCCAGGGCGGAGGGAGAGGGAGGCAGCTGGGAGACAGGGGGCCCCAAGGCCCCTCCTGGAGTGGAGGGCATGTGTGGGGAGAGAGAGGGAGGTAAGAGAGCATCAATTCATCTTCATTTGTTTCAATAATTTTCTTATTTTACTCAAACAAGGTGATATGGTTGTGGATATGGTGTGGTAGGTAGTTGGAGTGAGTCAACCAATTGTTGAGAAACTGAGTCCTTTTGGATGCCACTATCAATGATGAGTTTTCTACATTTTTTCCAATCTAGAAAGTTCAAGTGAAGGGTGCCTCTCACTCAAGATCAATATACTGTTGAGCTATGAGAATTGGTGAAGGATTTGAGGAACTAGGATTATGAAACTCATGCTCTTTCAATGTTCCTCATGATCAAGTTGGGAAATTTCTTTAATTCTGTAACAAGGAGAGCCTTGGATTTTTTGGCTTGCAAGGCATTCCATTCATCATCAAGATGATCATATTGTTGTTGATAAGAGCAATATTTTCTCTTCCCTTTGCTAACAAAACTAGTTGTCTAAAAAGCATAACCAATGGTGGAAGAAAACCCCTTTGCAAGAGTTATAGTAGATGGTGGACAATTTGGGTAACCTTAGCTTCAATTTTGGAAGCAAGTTGGATGGCATAATAAAACTAGGAGATAGGGAAGATTTCTAGTTCATATGATCAACAACACCATGAGATTTATACTTTTGCTTAATACCCACTTACATCTAACTACTTTCTTATTTGATAGCAACTTTGTAA
Organism: Picea engelmannii; assembly: GCA_009831015.1. NCBI lineage: Eukaryota > Viridiplantae > Streptophyta > Pinopsida > Pinales > Pinaceae > Picea > Picea engelmannii. The sequence goes on from ML823569.1 coordinate 34,034, forward strand.
GTTTCCAAGTCATATTCTTCTTCAAGGAAAATATGTGGCATCCATTGCTTGCTTCCAATTCCTTTTTTTTAACTCCCAAGTGCCATTTCCATAATTAACGACTTAGAACTTAAAGTACATAGGATTCAAGCACCTTATAGGTTATAGTTAAGGCTAGGTTTTGTCACCCTTTTTGGAGTGGGTGCATATATGAACACTAATAATCATATAAGCTATGGTTTGATCCACAAATGCTTGAGTATGTGGAAAACAGATGTAGTAGAGATGCAAAGGTATGAGTATGTAAAATACCATTCACAAAGGCGTTGATCCTTGAATATGTTGCAGTACTAAAGATCTCTAGGTGTCTGAGACTAAAGATGTAGAGCTTAACCGACACAATGGACAATAATGATCATTTATGTATGCTTATGTAAATGATCTTTGATGCCTATAAATATGTACTTCCTCTATTGTATGAGTATTATTTTCGATGTTCTTGTCATTGCTAATGTTGATGCATGTTCTAAGTTTTGAGTTTTTTTGTAAGGTTATAGCTTGTGTGATGTACTCTCCATCTCATGAAACCTTCGGTTGGCTAATATAATGGAAACCACATGAAGTTCTACTTACAAATTCATTGTTATTTGTTACATGGATTATATGATTATTATTGTCATGCATTTGGATGAATATCTTACTTCTGTGTTTCATAAATAGGAACCTATAATTAATATATAATTCATGGATAATGAACTTCTTAAGGAACCTTGCACCATTGTTAATTTCCCCTTTTGTGCACTATTCTTAAATGAAAATTCAAATATGCCTCAGGGGAGATCTCCTGCCTTTGGGAGGTTGAAAATGTTGTCATTCTAGACTAAAATGGACCTTTGTTGGACACCTCTATAGATCTCATGTCTTCATTTGAGCCAACAAATGGTTTTATTATGCGACCTCAACTAATGTAGGGAAAAAGACATGGGATGGAAACTGGTGAGGTGGAGCTACACGACTAGTTTGATGCATAGATCTATGTCTTCGGATGTCGAGAATTTCTGTATTTAGACTTAGAAATAGAAAATTTCAAGCAAAAATACCTCTTTAAAGTGGAACATAAGATATTTTGGGTCAACTTCCTTGCGATTTATATATGGATAACAATATTCTCGAAGAAACCTCATCATTGACGACCATATGTGAATGCTAAAAAATGTCTAATATGCAGACCTTTGGCTGTGAACTCATGCATGCATTATATTTTTGGATTCCAACGTTGATTGAAAGGCCCTATCTACAGGACTCCACTAGAGAAAGGAGACCTAGAGTAAGGGCCCTCTTATGCGGTTGGTAGGAAAGCACAAAATTTTGGCAAATAGGTAGTTGAGTTGGGTCATCGACCCTTTCCTGTTGACCTTGTCGGCCCTTTCTCGCCTAATTTTAAGGAAGGATGTGAATCACTATATGGGCAGTCTCAACCCCAAGACCTAAGAATTCAACCTTATAGGAGGTCAAGGGGCCAAGGGTGCATGCACATAGGCCCATTATTTGGTGCCTTAGTGATCAATCTCCCCCAATGCAATCGAAGGTTGTGATTTATAATTTTTTTGTGGAATATCATAAATATTTAATGAAAGCATTGAAAGAATTCAAGAAAGGGCCTTGTGGAATATTGATTGATAAGATTCTTGTTTCGATCAAGATATTTATTATGGAAAAGGGTCTACTGCCTAACCTTGAAAAGATGGAAACATAGGTTTCACATTGGGGGGTGGTGCTAAAAGAGGATGTGAAGGTGGAGTTCATGTGTTACGAAGCTTGAGGTCGATTGATGGAGGATGTAGAGAATGTACCGAATGATCATGATGAGTGTTATTAGACACACACAATAGTGAAAGAATACATGTAGTAAGATTAAAAGAGAAGGATCTATGATAGTAAGGGGTCCCTCATGAGCGAGTACAACATTGAGGTGTATCTGGACAATGACATGATTAGATGGTTGTGAGAGTTGAGTAAAGGAGATTTGGCTAGTCCCAAAGAAAGTGAGAAATATTATGAGCTAGAGAAGATCATAGACAAGGTTGTGCTAAAACTAATTGAGGGAATGTTGTCAAATTCGAGTTAGAGTGGTGACGAGTTAGGGAACACTAGGAAAAATTTTAGGGGCTAAATTTTTCCCATGGGCAAGTTTTCCATGTTTTTTTCCAAAAAAAGATTCACCAATTTACATTTTTTTTTTCTTCTGAAATGATTCACCCAAATTATATAGGATAACAATATTTTACTCTGAAAATAGTCAAAATTTTCTAGAAACTATATAAAATCCTCATAAATTTGAATATTTTTACAAAAATATCACTAGACATTTTATAGTTGACATTTTAACAATTAGAAATAATACACGTGGTGAGATTATATGAGAAGGATTTGTGTTAGTAAGGGATCCCTCATGAGAAACTACACTACTGAGGTGTATTTGGAGTGTGACATGATTAAATGATTCTGAGAGTTGAGTAAAGGAGATTTGTCTAGTCCCAAAGAAAGTGAGAAAGATTATGAACTAGTGCAGATCATAGACAAGGTTGTGCTAAAACGACTTGAGGGAATGCTGTCAAATCTGAGTTGGAGTAGTAGTGATGAGTTAGGGAACACCAAGGAAAATTTTAGGGGCTAAATTTTCCATGTTTTCTTCCAAAAAAAGATTCGTCCATTTCCATTTTTTTTTTGAAATTATTTGCCCAAATTATTTTCTAAAAACTATATAAAATCCTTACAAATTTGAATATTTTTACAAAAATATCGCAAGAAATTTTATAGTTGGCCTTTTAACAATGAGTAAGGATACTTAAAAATTTCCTCGGGGAAGATGACTGCTCAAAAGGAATGCACAAATATGTAGCACAAGCCCATAGTACCTAAAGATGTGGGCAATAATGCACAAAACCAATATAATGATGTGTTGTGTTGATGTGATGGATTTGTAGAAGGCCACGAGACCGACAACGAGGCAAGTCAAAGTACCGATGATGTTTACTTGTCCTTTGTTCCACCACTGCACATTTTATTATTGGTCAAGTACATGTATATGTTGTTGTGCATTGCATGAGTGTTCTAATGGTTAAAGTGTGCCCACGACAATGTCCATGATTAGTGTTAGTGTACCGTAAAAGGCACTTAAAATTTGTTAGTAGTTTCTTTTAGTAGTGTTAGCACCACAATTAAAAGTTAGACTATGGTTGTTCATCTTGTCTCACTAGGGTTAGTTTTAGTTCCAAGGTCATGAAGTGCAAGAATGGATAATCAATCCATAGAGTCGACACTATGGTTTCCATAATTGTCTCATGTCCATAGAAGAAGAGATGGAACAACACGGGTTTCTTTGCAAAGCAATCTAGAGTGCATGAGGAACTAATAATCTTGTGATATTGTCAGACTACCAAACCACTCTATATGGGAGAGATTTGTATTGGTATAAGAAGTGCAAGTAAAAACATAGTTACCAACTTAACGAGAACTCTACAGAGTTCTCATTTTTTGGGGGGTCAAGTTTCTTACCCCGTTTTTAAAAATGGTGCTATAGGTAGCACCCCCCCTCTCCTTTTAGGTGGTTTTTTGATATTTTAAATTTTCCGATACATAAGGTTTCCACTTTTTTTTAAATGTTTGTTTTTAATTTATTTTCAAATTGTTCAATTTATTTTCAACGGTGTTTTTCATCTATTTTCAAACTTTTCTATTTTTTTTTGGTTCAATGGTGTTTTTAATTATATTTCCATGCTTCATCCAATGTTAAAAATGTTGTACACTATTTAATTTTTTTAAATTAAGATTTTTCATATAATTATGTGTTCTTAATTAAGTTATGGTTCCATACTTTTTAAATATAGTGGAAAATATCATTTTTAACACATTTTTTTACCTTTGCTTCAATACATAGAAAATAATTGTAGTTAAATAACACTATTTTAAAATAT
>ML823569.1:38360-73013 GCA_009831015.1 Picea engelmannii
ATTAAAAAAAAAAAAAAAACATATATAAAATAAACCCAAATTAAAAAACCTAAAATAAAAATTTTAATATAAAATTTAAAAAACTTTAATAAAAATATGTTAAAAAAACTTAAAATTACCCCCAAAAAAAAATTATATAAAAAAACTAAAAAATAAAATTAAAAAAAAACTTTCATAAATATCTAAATTAAAAAAAAAACTTTCATAAATTTGAAATCTTATTCTTAACAGTTGGTACCATTAAAGCCTAAACCTCAAAATCAACCCTCAAATTGAAAAGTATTGCTACTAGTAGCACCCATGTTAAAATTGAGGTATTAAAATGACACATTTTTTAAAGTGGTAAAATAAATCATCACTACTTATAAAAAAATTAATAAAATCAACCCTTAAATGCTTACTTTTAAAATCTTAGTTTATCACTCCAAGCACAAGATAATACATAATGCCATGAAAATATCACCCTATACTTTAAAAATTCAACATCACTTTTTAATATTTTTTTTTACTTTTAATTAAAAAAGTAAATACAAATTACATTGAATGAAACATAAATTATTTCTTAAAAGTATTGTTACATTGTCCATATTCAAAACATATGAGCTAAGAAATTTTATTATATTCTCCATAATCAAATCCTATAATTCGTAAAATATAGAAATGATTCATAACTTTATGTAAGATCATATGTAAGTTAAATGCTCATTTCCGGTTACCATAAAAACATCATATGGATAAAAAATACATAAAATGTTTCATACACTTATTCAGATTGACTCATGGATTCTGAAATATCATCAGAGTCTACATTTTCTTCAGATGAATGATTTGATTTGATGTAGATGATCCACACTCTTTTGTATTGTTGATGAATGCACCATCTGAGTCTACATGCGTGCCCAACATTTCATATGTCAAAAGCCTTTTAGATCTACAACTAGGTTCAATAGAATCCCATCTTCTAGTTATTTCTTGTGGCAACAACCTCTTGAGAATATCTGTTGTCTTGAAGAAAAGAGTTACCCTCTTTGTCAAATTGAAGTCATAAACAAGTATGTCAACATCCTCTAATTTTAAGAGGTCAGTGCGACGATGAGTTGTATTTTGACCCTTTCTTTTTATCTTTCTATTGACATGTTTCTCAACCACCATATCTGGCTTGTACACACCATTGAATGGGCGTGTACCCATTGCATAACAATGCACTTCAATTGTTATAACATCTTCATTTTCTTTTTCAATATTTATAACCTTTGCAATCCAGAATGGATAACCATGTGGATCTTCAGTTGCTAAGACTTCAATCATGTTACCCTCCTTAATATCATGTATTGAACTGCTGTAAAGGTTTTCCATGGATTCACATTGTGCACATGATCTTTGAGAACCAATATACATTTCTCTTTCTTCTGCATGTGTAAACTCAATATCACCTTAAAAGACCCCCACAAAAAAAAATCAGCAACATCAAAGTTCTCATATGTATCTTTAATGGAATTTTTTTATTTCTTCCAGGCATTAAGAATAAACTAGATCTCTATTACGCCTCTGTGCATTATGGATTTCAACAAATGATTGTAATAATAATAACTTTGATGCAAATATTGAACGATCTGGAATGAACTTCAAAAATGCTAAACCTAATGAAGGCCCCCATTCTGTAGTAGTTGAATACTTCTTTCCCCATATAAGTGTTTTCCCATCAACTTTTTTGAAACAAAATTGATGTTGGAAGATAATGTCATTAAGCTGCTCAAAATTTGTTTCTTCACCATGTGATCCATGAATAAATCTTCGCATGTCAACAATTTCTTCTAATATGTGAAAAACAGGCTCTGGAATGTATGCTTTCTTAAAACATTCAATTAATGATGGTAGGCTTCCAACATTTTTCCTCTTCAATGTTATTGAAAAACAAATGAAAATTTGATCAATATGATCATGAGTGTGTCCAACAAGAAAAAAACCAACTTTCACCTTTTGAAATATTCTGAGTTGAACAAACATGCTTAGATATCCAAACACAATTTGCTTTTTGTTTTCACAACTAGTGTTGTTTAACTGTAGATATATAACTTGAGGAAGATTTCCAAACCAGTGAGTGAGCACATGATGAATTATGGTGATGGTCATATTTGCATCATTATGGATATTTGGAGCCGTGAAGTAAACCCTTTGACACATTTTTCCATTAAAAACCATACAACCAACCAAGTGAAATTTAATGAAATTCTCTTGTAAATTTTTTGGTGTACGAACAAAATGTGGTAGAAGTGTTTTTTTTCTGGTCCATGCCATCAATTATCATATCAAAATATTTGTTTGGAGAATCATAACACTTCTTACGATGTTTGTACACCTTTTTCCTTTCATTTGATTGTTGATTCCGACGTTCTTGAAGTGCTTTGACTATGGAATTTTCACATGACATAAAATGAAATATTGATAATGTGTTTTCATAGTTGATAACTATCCAATTTAAAAGAAAAATAGTAAATACATACCTCTTTCTACACCTTCTGATTTATCTCTTCTTGATTTAAGAGTAGCACATATACTACAAATACCCATTCTTGACTTCTTAGGAATATAAACATTCTTGAATTGTTTCTTCCATATTCTTGTAAAATATGCATATGTAATAAAATTACCATTTCCTTCAACACCTTCAACATATTCTTTGTACAGTTTGCAGATTTCTCTCCTTGAGAAATTATCTGGAATATGTATTGTGTCTTTATCTCGCATACACTCTCCATGTTTGGAAAAGAAGTCACGTATCCATGACAATATAATGTTTATTAATGGTCCACTCTCTCTTCCATGATGTACCTTCGAATAAAATGAAGGATCTTTTTCCAACCTTGTTTGGATTCTTGATAGACAAAGATTAACAATTGAGTGATTTTTTTTTAAATCCTTTCTGCAAAGTAAAAGATTCCCAATGCGATAATCATATCCTATCTTGGTGGATAACATGCACCTAATTAAATATGAATTTTGCATGTTCTTATTCATTGAAAAATATGTCTTCCTTTTATTCAAGGCATACATGTAGTCCATGCTTTTCAAACAATTCTTTTGATAACATTCACTTGAAATCAAATCACTTATGGAAACTAATTTAGTGAGAAATTATTTCCTAGACCTTGTATAACTAGAATGATTTGGATTTGTAACACACCTATGGTGGGGCGTAAGAATTTTATTTTCCTAAATTAATAAAATCCTCTATCCATGGTCTATCATTTGGAAATCGAGGCCTATCCCGTCCTTCTTTGGTGACCATCTCATATGACCATGGGTTAGGACCAAACGCTAAGGCCACAGGCGCCTATTCTGGCGCTTCAGAACTTCGGGCTTCGAGAGTTTTTGATTCATCACACGCTAATTCCTCTGAATTCTAAAGTGGCGAAGTTTTGAACCGATGTGAAGGGATCAACGGTCCCTACTCTCCCTCAAGATCAATGACCCTCAATGACTTCGGGCCTACGGGCTTCGGTGGAATTTGAAGCACCTCCTTGCATAACCTTCGGAGTACTAATCCTCTAAAGTGCACCATTCGACGCCGTGTGTCCTCGGGAAGTTCGACGGTTCTGATTCACTTCGGGACTTCGACGTTCGGGAGTCCCGGACACTCACACAACCTTTCCTCCCAAAATACTCCATACCCATAATTCTAGATCAAGCGTCACACGCCCGTTGTAAATCGATGGCTTAGTTTCATTTCAGGACTTCAATATTCGGGAGCTTTAGATGTTTCTGCAACCTTGTTTCTCTTGGAGCTTTTCCTTTCGTAGTCAAGGATCGTGCGCCACACGTCCTTCCAGATCAATGGCCTCATTTTACTTCAGGAATTTGACGTTCAAGAGTTTCTACTTCTCCACACTCGCTCTCTCCCAAAATGATTTCACCCGAAGTTAACGATTTTCCAACGCGTGTCTCCCACAAATCGACGATTACAAATCACTTCAGGTATTCGGGATTCAGGAGTTTCGAATACTCCAACGCCTTTCTTCTATGAGGTAACTATCTCCCGAAATGGAAGATCTACTGACACTTGTCCTCAGCTGACGGATGACTTAGATGAACTCCGACTCTCCAACTTTCGGGAGTTCTTGTTCAACATATCCCCTTTTCTCTCGTAGTGATTTCACCCAAGTCAATGATCCGTCGACGTGTGTCTCCCACAGATCGAAGACTGCAAATCACTTTGGCTCTTCAGGCTTTGGGAGGTTCAACCTCTCCACACTCGCTCTCTCTCGGAGTGATTACACCCGAATTCGACGATCTGCCAACACATGTCCTTTCTCTCAATTCGATGGTACAAAAGGACTCCGTTACTTCGCAGATTTCCAAAGGAACTTAGGATTATCCACCTAACAACTTTTCTAGGTCTGACAATCATGATTCGACCAATACCGATGTGTTCACCTATTAATGGTTCATAGTGATTACGGGGCCCCAACATGCACACTCTTTATTAGAGAGCTCAACCTACGCAATCTGGAAAGTACTTTCCCAACTCGGTTTAATTGGAGTTATTGATCTCCCAGCCCGACGAGATCAATGACGTTGGTGAATAGCGAGTTGCGAACTAGAGCGTCGGCTAATTTCAACTTTGCGCTCTGCAATGATTCCCCACCATCGATCTTTGTTCACAGATCGACAGTTCACAGTGATTGTGAGGTCCAACCTCTGAAATATGGGAAGTGCTCGCCCAACTCTAGGCTAATCCTGGTCGTCGATCTTCCATTCCTAACGAGATCAACGACGTTGGTTGATTGTGAGTCGTGAACTAGCATGTCTGCTAATTTCACCTTCGCGCTCCATAATGATTTCCAACCATCGATTTAATCGAGCAGCTAGTGTTTGAATCATTAACTCCAGTGGGTATTTGAGTTGACCTGATGACTGGGATGGCTTCTCCTCCCATTAAACGGCTCGCATCCATCTCCGCTGTCGGATTCTTAATTCATCTAAGGTTCTTGTTACTCCGGTAGTTCGGGTAACTTGACTATCGTGATCTTGGACATCTCAGAGCCTTGAGCTCCTGAGGTTCTGAAACCTTCATGAGCTAACTCCTTTAGCGCAAGGTTCCTAGACCCAGGTCACATGGACCTTTAGATGACTCTTGGGCTATTAACCCTACTCTTAGTCGGGTTTTTAGTTAAGGACTTAGGCACGAGTTCAAAGCCTCTTAGACTAATGGTATGAAGAGAACAACTCCCTAACGTGTAGAGATTTAAGATCTGAAACAGGGCAAGGTAAACTCGTGAGGTTACCGAAACAATAGCAGTGCCAAGAGGTTTTCTACGACTCTAGAATTGTGTTGTAATTCCCTGGGAAATGCCTTCGAGGAATTAAATTGGCACATATGGAAAAATCAAGAAGAAGTATAAGTTATCAAGGGAACGAATGCATACTCATAACTTAATCATTCAATACATAAACCCTTTATAGACATATAAATACAAGCATGCATCCATTATTTCCAATTCAAAGCACAAGGCATGAAAACACTTATCAGAACCATAAGGTGTGATGCGACTGCTGAAAAGGGTGCTCGTTTCCACCCAACCATAGGCTCAGTCACTCCTAATGGATTTATCACTGGCCACCCCCGAGCTTAGACCACGATGCTTTGAGATTCACTCTCTCTCTTCCATCTCAACGAAAGTTATGGACGAAGGTTACTCTCCTCCTCCCAATATAGAAATAGATAGGGACGAAGGTTACTCTCCTTCTCCCCGTTCAGTCTCGATCATAACTCACTTCAATTTTCTCAATCCTTCCTCAGACCCGAGATCTTTAGATCTCGTCTCTGCACTCTTCACCAATCTTCCTTTTCCCACCACGCTTCATTTCTTGCATTCCCCAACAAGATAGTGTGTGGCTCGAATTCCCAGTCCGTGGTTAGGTGGAAGCCTTACAGATGGGTAGTCTCCCCCATCCCCTCATTAACTCTTGAGGAGGTCTTCTCACCTACCAGCCTGACTGTAATTCATTCCTAGGTCAGAGGGTTGTTTAGATCCTGAGCAATTAAATCCAGCAAGTACTGGTTTGGTGGAGGTTAACGCAACCATTCCTGGTCCCCTCCACCACCTTTTCATGGCATTCATGGTCTCTTCTCAACACATCCCCTTTCTAGCAGGCATGCAACACGTATCCATTTTCTATTAAAATAACATAATTTACATGCATTGACCTTTTATACAAAGGTCCATTAAATCAAACATTCACACCTTTGAGTTTTCCATAGTTCCTTGGCCAATATAGTTATAATTACAAACTGGGGGAAATAGGGTGCTACAATTCCCTCCCCCTTAAAGGAACATCATCCTCGATGTTGTATTTGTCAACATGATATGTATATATAGGATTAAACAAAATTAGATATGCCTGTCTCATGCATCCTCCATTTCCCACGTAGCCTCATCTGGGCCAAAGTGTTTCCACTGCACCTTGACCTGTGCAATGGTTAGGTTCCTGAGTGAGGTTTCCTTCATGTCTAGTATGCATTGGGGTTCTGGCAATAATTCTCCCTCCGGATCCACCTGGATCACATACCAATCAATTATATGATTAGAATCATGTACATATTTCTTCAATAATGAAACATGGAAAACATTATGTGCCTTTACTATGGGAGGGAGTGTAATGTCCCCATTTTGGGACATTATAACATTACAACATTTCAGAGTGTTATGCCTACCCAAGTAGCCAGATAGGGGTGACAGAGAGTTCGGGAGATATTGAGGGGTTTATTTGGGCCCGACTTGCATCGATAATCATCAGGATCCATTCTGCACAGCTGGGCTTTGGTTTCGTTGCATTTCAACGATTTCCGTAATTTTGAGTTATTATGGGTCATATCTTAATTAAATTCACTAAGAAGGTCAGAATGGGCATATTACTTGGAGAAACCTCTTAGTGTAATATCTAATTGGAATCGGGAGGAAGAGCACTACAAGATAAGATGATGAGAAGTGACTTTCAGCAGTCGAAGAAGCCATCAGGATGGATAAATCACTTTTTAGAGGTAAAATGGTTAATTAATTAATTAATTAAGTGATTTAACCAAGGAATAATAAAATAAAGTAAAATTCACTTGGAGGGAAAAGGTCAACAACGAATTAGGGTTTCAGGAAGCTATAAAGGAAGGGTAAAACAACCTAATTCATTATGCATTGTTATGATTTGATGTTGAGAGTTCCCAGAGGAGGAGGAGAGCCGACCTTACTATTTTGTGGATTTCTAGAGGAAACCACCACCATTGATTGGTTTCAGTGTTGAGAGACACACCCTAGCCCATCAAAGATAGCATCCAGGTATTTCACCATACTTTTCAGGAGTATCCATTGCAGAGTGCACAACTCAGCCAGTGAGGGCGCAAGCTAGTTTGAGGGTTTGGAGAGCTGCACGAGACTCGTAACTAGATTGCAGTTTCCTTCCAACCCATTTGAGATCCAGTCAGGGTGCTTCTATTGAGCCATCTATCATCAGATTCTGACGGTGGAATCTTGTAGATCGACTCATTCAACCATTTAGGGCGCAACTCTTCTGGACATACATTTGGTGTTGCATGCAAAGTTTCAGAGCAGATCCAGACAAATCCTTCCGACCCATTTCCTTATTTGGCGAGACGATCATTTTGAGCCATATAGAAGTAGATTCTGTTGGTGGAATCCTTTTGGGCGCATCCAGTGCTCCAAGAGGTGCGCAAACCCCCCAGGGGTCCAGATCCAATGCCTTAGAGACTAGATCCAGGATCCGACACTCATCCATTTCATCCTAGAGGCTAGGGCGCTTATATTGGAACGGTTTCTGGTGCATTCTGACAGACCATTCTTCCGAACGATTTTTCCAGCTGGTAGCGGTTACCGTATTTCTCTGGAATCACATATTTTTGCTGATCTATCTGTGCATGCATCAGATCTGTTATCATCTTCTGATCACGTGTATTTTTATGTTATTTGTTTGTATTCCAGTGACGATCCATGAGATCTAGCTGACGATTATTTCTATATTTCCAGTATGTTATTGTATTTCCATGCTTGAGTCGCATAATACATATATTGGGCAGTTGATGTTCTTTACTTCCGCATGCATCCTTTATATATTATTTAAACCATAAATATGCAACATGCACATGCAATAACCAACATGCACTTGAAATAACCATAAATATCTCAAACACACAACTAAAACACATCCAGAAACCCCCAGTGTATCAGATCTGCGAGACAAAACATTAGATTAGTAGCAAATATCTTGATCAGCGGGATCAGGGATATTTCAGGGAGTGCTAGCCTATAGGCTACATATCCCATTCTATCTAAGACCTCAAAGTGTCCACAATACTAAGGTGTCAGCTTGTCACAATCTCCCATCCTCAGGGAACTCTTCCTGGGCCTAACTCTCAGATAGGCATGGTCTCCTGTCTTGAACTCCCTGGGAGTTCTTTTTCTGTTGGCGTAAATTTTCTGTCTATCCTGAGCAATATTCATATTTTTCTTTATTTGAATCACTTGTTGTTCCATTTCTTTCAGCATGTCGGGTTCGATGGTAGTTCTGTCCACCAGATTACTCCAGCTGATTGGAATTTTTCACTATCTATTGTAGAGGGCTTCAAAAGGGCGCATCTTCAAGGATTCTTGATAACCGTTGTTGTAGGAAAAATCTACCAATGGTAGGTAGTCTTCCCACTTCATAGGATGATGCATTACATTCATCCTTAACATGTATTCTAATATTTGGTTTACTCTTTCTGTCTGTCCATCGTTTTGAGGGTGATAGACCGTGCTAAACAACAATTTAGTCTCAAAACCAACCAATAAGGATTTACAAAAGCTTGAAGTAAATTTGGTGTCTCTGTCAGATACAATTTCCCTAGGCATGCCATATAGTCTGAATATCTCCTTCATGAAGATGTTGGCAATATCTATCGCCTTTCAAGTTGACTTGATAGGAACGAAGTGAGCAAAATTACTCAATTTGTCCACCACGACCATGATGGCATCATTTTGCTTGGTCGATTTTGGTAATCCGGTGATGAAATCCATGGAGATGGTTTCCCATTTCCATTCTGGGATGGGTAGGGGTTGTAACAACCTTGTTGGGTGTTGATGTTCTACCTTAACTTGCTAGCATTCTAGGCACTTAGCTATATAGGCAGCTATTTATTTCTTGAATCTAGGCCAATATAATTATTTCCTAGTGGCCGTGATCATTTTCTGATATCCTGGGTGACCAATATATGGTCTCTTGTGTAGTTCATCCATTATGAACCTCTTTAAGTCGTTATAGTTTGGAATGTACAATATGCTTTTGTAGGTCAACAAGCCTTCATCGAGCATCTCGTAGCCTTCATACTTTATCCCTGTAGGCTCTTGCCTTATGTATGAGGTTATGGTCTTGAAGAACGCATATGTTTCTTGTGCATTCTTGACTCTTTCCCTGACACCCATTTCACAGGTGCTTACCACTGCTAGGTGAATCATTTTTATACTTCTGCTAAGGGCATCGACCACCCTATTTTCCTTTCCTTTGATGTGTTTGATTTCGAAATCAAACTCACTAAGGAGAGCCATCCACCTAACTTGCCTGGCATTGAGTTTTGGTTGATCAAACAGGTGCCTCAACCCACAATGGTATGTCATAAAAACAAATCTCCTACCTAGGAGGCAATGCCTCCACTTTTTTAAAGAAAGTACTATGACAACCAACTCTAGGTCATGGGTCACATAGTTGATTTCATGCTCATTCAATTTCCTGGACGTGTAGCAAATTACACGTCCCTCTTGCATAAGGATTCCTCTGAGTCCTTCCTTGCAAGAATCTGTACACACGAGGAAATCATTATCAGGGTCTGCAATCTTCAACACGGGTGCATGATTCAGGAGGTATTTCAGTTCCTGAAATCTTTCTTCACATTTTGATTTCCAAGTGAATTTAACCCCCTTTTTTTTGAAGGGCAGTGATTGGACAACCAATCTTGGAAAACCCTTTTATGAACCTTCTATAGTATCCTGCTAAGCCCATGAAGGATATGATATCAGATACATCCTTTGGGGTAGGACATTCCATAATAGATCTGATCTTGTCAGGGTCTACTGCGACTCCTTCTTTAGAAATAACATGGCCTAAGTAATGGACTTGATTATGGAAAAAGTCGCACTTGCTAAACTTAGAGTAGAGCTGATGCTCTCTTAGTACTTGAAGTACGAGTCTAAGATGTTCTTCGTGCTCCTCTCTATTCTTGGAGTATATTAGGATATCATCAATGAAAACCAATACAAATTTGTCCATAAATTTGCTGAGTACATTATTCATCAAGCACATAAAAGTGGCGGGGGCATTGGTTAACCCAAATGGCACCACCACAAATTCATAGAGACCATAATTCATCCTGAAGGCTGTTTTGTGGATGTCTTCATCCTTAATTCAGACTTGATGGTATCGAGACCTTAAGTCAATCTTTGAGAAAATGGAAGAACCTCCCAATTGGTCGAACAATTCATCGATTCTTGGTAAGGGGTACTTGTTCTTTATGGTTGTCTTATTGAGTTGCCTATAATCTATGCACAGTCGGAGTGTGCCATCTTTCTTTTTCACAAACAAGACGAGTGCTCCCCATGGAGATACATTGGGTCGGATGTAGCCTTTTTCCATCATCTTCTTTAGCTGTAGCTTGAGCTCAACCAACTTCGGCGTACTCATCCTATATGGCATTCTAGATGCTGGCACTGCTCCTGGTGCAAGTTCTATTGAGAAGTCAATGTGCCTTCTCGGAGGTAGACCTGGTATCTCTTATGGGAACACGTATTTGTATTCCATTAATATGGGGTGGTCCTCTAGGTTTGGTTTATCATCCTCAACATATTCCAACACCTTTATTGCATATAAATGGCACCCCTTTCTGCAATACTTTTTCATTTGAAAGGCTGATCTTTGTCTCACTGAGACAGGCTTCTAAATCCCTTGGAGGGTTATCTTTCTCCCTTCTTCATTTACACATTCTAAAGTTTTATGGTAACAGTCCAACTTATTTTTATAAGAAACCAACCAATCCATACCAATCAACAACTCATAAGATCCCAGGGGAAGTATGTTAAGGGTCGCTCGGTTGGGCAATCCATCCATGATGAATTGGCAAGATGGTATGACCTATGCTACTTTTATTTTGTCCCAGTGGCTAGTTGTACCAACCACGTCTTAACATGTCTAACTGGTTGCAATTTACACTTATCAAGAGTATGAGGAGCCACATAACTCAAATTAGAACCAGGGTCAATTAAAATAGAAACTAGATGGTTGGCGATCATACCTTCCATCTACACCACTAAAGCTTGGTGGTGAGCTTGATTATTGTCCAAGGCTGCATAAATTCGTGGCATGCTCCTAGCCACATCATTGACGGTGGTAGATTCTTGGATATTGTAGACTCTCCTACTGTTCTGTTTCCTGTGTGGATAATCCCTCAACCAATGATCTTATCCACAACCCCAAAATTTTAAGGGTTCTTTCTTTGGGTTATCAGTCTTTCTTGGTACTGCCTCAAAAGGTTTATTTCCCCTCTGAGAGGGGAAATTTTGTTGATACACACTTCTAGTAGGAAGGTTCATCCTAGAACCCTTCCCATAGTTCTTAAATCTTGAGGATTTAAACCCCTTCTTCTTGATCCCTGAACTAATCTTCTTCTTCCAGTCCTCGTGAGGTCCTGTCTTACTCCCAAACTATTCATAACAATACCTCACCTTCTGGATAGTTTCTTCTAAGGTCTTTGGTTCGTCAAACTCGATCCTGTCCCGATAGTTCTGAGGTAACACACTAATAAATCGCTGCATTTTTACCTTTTCATCCTTTATGTAAGGTACATACCTCAGTAGCTCAAGGAATTTATTGACATATTCATCTATGGTGAGCTACCCCATCTTGAGTTCATAGAACTCCTTAGTTTTCCCATCCATGTATTTCTTTGACAAATACTACTTCCTGAAGTATTTCTCAAACTATTTCCATGACAAATTCTTCTTGTGGACTCCTTTCACATTCCTAAGGTCTTCCCACCAAATGGAATCCTTTCCATTCATGTTGAAGATGGCTTTTCGAGCCTTCAAGTTTTCAGAGTAGTCATGGACTCTGAAGTAATTCTTTAAACCAAGCAGCCAAGCTTCAGCCTCTTCCCCTTTCTTAATCTCTCCATCGAAGGAGGGTGGTTTAGATTTATTGAATTCTTCAGGATCATGACTTTTGGAATGCTTCACTTCTTTCCTCTCCTTTGAGAATGTGAGCTAGTTTTTCTACTAGAAGATCCCTCAGAGTTGTCAGCTTCCTTTCCAGAGGACTCTCCCAATGAGTGTCCCCCACCTCCAAGTTGGGCCTTCTTTGAGGTATTTATCCTAGTGTGGTCACTCATGGAGCCATGTTTTCAGATCTTATGTGGACTTTGACTTCTCTTCACAAGTCGTCGGTCCACATGGATGGTTGCAGGTTCATGCTGCAACTGCCTCTGTATGGCGGATAAGAAAAGAAACAAGACTGCATTAATTTCTATTTGTTTTTCTTACTCCTTTATCAATCTGACATTGTCAACCTTGCAACTCTTTAATTCGACCCTGAGGCTCCTTACAATTTCTGCCAGATCCGGAGGGGTTTCCACCACCCTCCTTTCGTCAGATTCTTTGTCTCTATTGTGGGAGCCATCCCCCACTTCATAACACGTCATCATCCTTTAGACTTGAAGTTTTCCCATGATTCACTGATTGGTTGAGTGCTGGAAAAGCACTTATTGTTAGCTAACAATCTATTAGTTTATGAACAATACATAGTTCGAATTTCTTAAATGTACACACACAGTAGAAAGTTTCATTCTTTTTCTCAATAAAATTTTAACCAGACTCTTTTAAGAAAGAGGTAATATAGGGTGTCGCTTTTAAAAGTATCCTAAATATGGTTTTTAAGTGATTGTCCATGAACCCAAGCAGTCCAAGTGTTGTAACCATGATATGATACCAATTTGTAACACACCTATGGTGGGGCGTAAAGATTTCGTTCTCATGAATTAATCAAATCCTCTATCCATGGTCTCTAATTTGGAAATTGAGGCCTAGCCCCTCCTTCTTTGGCGAACTTCACATATGACCATGGGTTAGAACCGAATTCCAAGGCCACATGCGCCTAATCCGATGCTTCAAAACTCCGGGCTTCAAGAGTTTTTGATTCATCACACGCTAATTCCTCCGAACTCTGAAGTGGCAAAGTTTCGAACTGGCGCGAAGGGATCAACGGTCCCTACTCTCCCTTAAGATCAACGATCCTCAATGACTTTGGGCCTCCGGGATTCGACAGAATTCGAAGCACCTCCTCGAAGAACCTCTGGAGTACTAATTCTCTGAAGTGTACCATCCGACGCCGCGTGTCCTCGGGAAGTTTGACGGTCCTGATTCACTTCGGAACTTCAACGTTCGAGAGTCCCAGATGCTCACACAACCTTTCCTCCTGAAATACTCTGTACCCGGAGTTCTAGATCAAGCACCACACACCCGTTGTAAATCGATGGCTTAGTTTCATTTCAAGACTTCGACATTCAGGAGCTTCAGACGTTTCTGCAACCTTTTCTCCCAGAGCGTTTTCTTCCGGAGTCAAGGATCGTGCGCCACGCGTCCTTCTAGATCAACAGTCCCAATTTACTTTGGGGCTTCGACGTTTGAGAGTTTCTAATTTTCCACACTCATTCTCTCATGAAATGATTTCACCTGAAGTTAATGATCTATCGACCCATGTCTCCCACGAATGGATGACTACAAATCACTTCGGCTATTCAGGCTTCGAGAGTTTCAAATACTCCTACACCTTTCTTCCCCGAGGTAACTATCTCCCGAAATGGAATATCTACTGACACCTGTCCTCAGCTGATGGACAACTCAGATGAAATCCAGCTCTCCAGCCTTCAGGAGTTCTTTTTCAACATATCCCCTTTTCTTCTGGAGTGATTTCACCCGAAGTCGACGATCTGTTGATGTGTGTCTCCCACAGATCGACGACTACAAATCACTTCGGCTCTTCAGGTTTCGGGAGGTTCAACCTCTCCACACTCCCTCTCTCCTGGAGTGATTACAGTCGAAGTTGGTGATCTGCCGAGACGTTTCCTTTC
Source organism: Picea engelmannii (assembly GCA_009831015.1). Lineage (NCBI taxonomy): Eukaryota > Viridiplantae > Streptophyta > Pinopsida > Pinales > Pinaceae > Picea > Picea engelmannii. The sequence continues at coordinate 52,519 of ML823569.1, forward strand.
TCTCAGATCGACGGTAAAGAAGGACTCCATTACTCTGCGGATTTCCAAAGGAACTCACAATTATCCACCTAACAACTTTTCTAGGTATGACGGTCATGATCCGACCAATACCGATGTGTTCGCCAATCGATGGTTCACAATGATTGTGGGGCCCCAATGTGCACACTCTTTATCATAGATATCAACCTCCACAGTATGGAAAGTACTCACCCAACTCGGTCTAACTGGAGTCGTTGATCTCCCAGCCCGACGAGATCAACGATGTTGGTGAATTGCGGGTTGCGAACTAGCGCGTCTGCTAATTTCACCTTTGCGATCCGCAATGATTCCCCACCATCGATCTCCATTCACAAATCGACGGTTCATAGTGATTGCGGGGTCCAACCTCCAAAATATGGGATGTTCTCGCCTGACTCTAGGCTAATCATGGTCATTGATCTTCCATTCCCTACGAGATCAACGTCATTGGTTGATTGCGGGCAGTGAACTATGATGTCCACTAATTTCACCTTCACACTCCACAATGATTTCCAACCATCGATTTAATCGAGCGGCTGGCATTTGACTCATTAACTCCAGTGGATATTTTAGTCGATCTGATGATCGGGATGGCTTCTCCTCCCATTAAACGGCTCACATCCATCTCCGCTGTCAGATTCTTAAGTCATCTACAGTTCTTGTTGCTCTGGTAGTTCGGGTAACTTGACTATCATGAACTTTGACATTGTTGGGTATGTGTTATATTCTTTTCATGTGTGTGTGGGTGTGTCAGATTCGACAACTACATCTGATGATCCCTCTAGTAGTTCTCTTTGTGTCGTGTGCGCCGGGCGCTTCCTAGCAGTTCTCTAAATTTTTCTTGGATTAAGGGATTAGGGGTTTGGTATCTACGGAATACCTAAAAACATTGTATATATATAGTATGGTGAATGGTGAAATTAATACAATGAAGCATTTAAAGGTTTTCTCCTGATTAAGGGTTTCCGGTATAAATATATGTGTACTATGTGTATGAGCCATTGATTAATTTATGTTTTTCTTAAGAATCTATATGCATTGCTTTACTTCACAGGTTTAAAACTTACATGTGGTATAAGAGCTTGTTTTTGGCTTCAAAGGGACGCCTTTGTTGCTGAGGGTTTGGATTGGTCTTGATAGATCAAGTTTATCTTGGGTCTGTGATAAACCTGGGTTTAGTGGGAGATTTTGCAGTGGTTATTCAAGTGTAGAAAGAGGAATGGAGAGCTCTTCTAGAATTGAGATAGAGAAGTTCAACTGTAAAAAATTTGAGCTATGGAAGCTCAATATGGAGGACCTTCTTATAGATAAAGAACAATGGATCACTGTGGATACTGGTACACAACTTACTGGTACACAACCTACTAGTACACAGTCGACTGGTACACAACCTACTAGTACACAAACTACTAGTACACCACCTACTGGTATGTTGAAGGAATATTGGGAGAAGTTGGAAATAAGAGCAAGGAGTACTATTCGAATCTGCCTGGCAGATTCGGTGTTGTTGAATGTCTCGGGAGAATCTACAACCAAGGAGCTATGGGATAAGTTAGGGAATTTGTATCAATCAAATTCCCTGGTAAACAAGTAATTTCTTCGAAAGAAGCTGTATCATCTTAGGATGGAAGATGGAGATTCTGTGATAGAACATCTAAATGCCTTTAATACTCTGGTAAGTCAACTTGTCTATGTTAATATTACGATTGCAAAAGAAGATACGTGTATTACTTTGTTATGTTCTTTTCCAGACTCTTGGGATAATTTGGTTGTAGAAATTGGTAGTACCACTCAATCTACATTGAAGTATGAGGATGTAGTTGCATCCTTGTTATCTGAAGAGATGAGGCAGAAAAGCATGGATGGTCATAGCACAAATGATTTATTTGTAAGAGGTTGTACCCAAGACAAGAATCATGGTAAGTCTTCGGGGGGGGGGGGTAGATCTAAATCTACAGGTAGATCTAAGTTTCCAGGAAAATCTTTGAGGAAATGATGGAAGTGTGGTAAAACATGGCATTATAAGAAAGATTGCAAGTCTAATAAGGTTGATAAACCAAAGGGATCTGATAGTACCTCTTCCACAGAGGCGAAAACCTCCACTGAAGAAGGAGGTGATGTTTACCTGGCATCTACATGTACACATACAGACCGTGATGTATGGTTGATCGAATTAGGTGTGTCATACCATATGACTCCTCATAGGGAGTGGTTCTCTGAATATGAAAAATACAATGGTGGTGATGTATTCCTAGGAGATGACTCAGCAACCAAAATCATGGGACGTGGAAGGGTTAAGTTGTTGCTAAAATATGGAAGGATTAGAACTCTCCCTGGGGTTATGCACATTCCAAAACTATCCAGAAGCCTAAAATATGTAAGCAAGTTGGATGATGCAGGAGTGGATACTGTATTGGGAAAGGGCACTTGCAAGATGGTACGAGGAGAAATGGTGTTGATGAGGGGAGTTTGGTGTGGAACTTTGTACAAGTTGTTGGGAAGAAATTATACTAATGGGTGTAACAGTTCTGTTTTCCCTAAGCAGACAAATAAAGAAGACAAGACCAATATTGTCCCTAGAAAGAAGACCATGTTGTGGCATCAAAGACTGGGTCATATTGGAGAAAAGGGCCTTCGAACACTACACGATAAAGGTATGGTTGAAGATATGTCTAATTGCACTATGTATTTTGATTTCTGTGAATATTGCATATATGGTAAAAAAAATCGAGTAAGATTCCCATCTGGTGCTACAAGAGCAAAGGGGATCTTAGAGTTGATACACAGTGATGTGTTTGGACCTATGCCTGTTCCATCACTAGGTAAATATGTGTATTATGTTTCATTCATAGATGATTTATCAAGGAACACATGGATTTATTTTCTTAGAAAGAAATCTAAGGTATTTGATAAATTTAAAGAGTTTAAAGATCTGGTAGAAAATCAGATAGAGAAGAAAATAAAGGTATTGAGAACAGATAATGGTGGATAATTCTGCGGAAATGAATTCAAAGAATTCTGTAAGAAGTGCGGTATAGAAAGGAAGAAGACTACTCCATACACTCCTCAATAGAATGGAGTTGCAGAAAGGATGAAAATGACACTGATGGGAAAAGCAAGGAGCTTGCTCAGCGGTGTTGAGTTAGGACAAGAATTCTGGGCAGAGGAAGTGGGTACAACATGTTACCTGGTCAATCGATCACCCTCATCAGCGTTGGATGATAAAACTCCACACGAGGCATGGACTGGCAATAAAACATCTCTTGAACAACTTAGAGTGTTTGGTTGTGATGCTTATGTACATGTTCCAAAGGAAAATAGGAGTAAGCTGGATAATAAAGCTGAAAAGTGTATCTTTATTGGTTATAAAGATGGCGTGAAAGGTTATAATATTTGGAACCCAGAAACTAAGAAGTCTGTTTACAGTCGATATGTTGTTTTTAGAGAGGTAAAAGATGTTTCCAAATAGGAATTCCTACCAAGGAAAGAAGAACCTGAGAAAATAGAGCTTGAGTTGGATGATGCAAAATCTAAATCATCTGAAGAAGATGAAACAGAAGAAGAAGAAGAACCTCATACCCCAATATTGAGGATATCTGTGAGAGAAAGAAGGAAACTAGAAAGGTATAGTCCACCTGATTTCCGTTCCAATTTTGCTTTATCTATTACTAATGATGATCCCGGAGCTGTCACGGAAGCAGTGAATTCAGAGGATAGTAAACTATGGAAGAAGGACATGGTTGAATAAATGGATGCCTTGGATAAGAATGAGGCATGGGATATAGTTGAGTTGCCAGCCGGAAGAAATTCTATTGGTAGCAAATGGTTGTTTAAGAAGAAGTTTAATGCAGAAGGAAAAGTGGAGAAATACAAAGCTCGGTTAGTAGCAAAAGGTTATTCCCAAGTAGAGGGAATTGACTTTGGTGATATTTTTTCTCCTGTTGCTAAGTTAAATTCTATTGATTTCTTTTATCTATTACTGTTGCTTTTGATCTTGAAGACGACATTCCTACATGGGGATTTGGAAGAAGAAATCTACATGAAGCAGCCAAAAGGATTTGTAGTGAAGGGAAAGACAGAGTTGGTTTGTAAATTAAAGAAGTCACTATATGGTCTGAAGCAATCACCTAGGATGTGGTACCAAAAGTTTGACACATACATCCTTGGATTGGGATTTGTGAGAAGTAGGGCTGATCACTGTGTATATTCCAAGCAGGTTGGTAATCACTTCATTTATGTAGTGTTGTATGTTGATGACATGTTGCTGGTAGGAAATAACATGGATGTTATCAGGGAGGTGAAATCACAGTTATCCTCCAAATTTGACATGAAGGATCTCGGTGCTGCTAACTTTATTCTGGGAATGTCGAGGAGGATTTTGAATCCTCTTTTGAACATTAACTACACTTTGGCAAGCTATCCCAAAGCATTTCCCTAGTTTTCTTGGCGACTCCACCTGAGGGAAGTTCTCTCTGCCATTTTCCTTGATGAACTTTCTAGGTTGATCTGATGACTCCACAACCCAAAAAACCCACCTTTCCCTGGTTACTCTTTTCACCTTCTGAACCATGGAGGTATATGATGAATACCTGTTGAAGGCATGGGATGATATCCCAAAATTTGATGGTAATCCATGTTCATTCGTCACACATGTTGTCGAGTTTATTGAATTCCTTCATTGGTATCGAATAACCAAGGAATATGTTGTGAAGCAATCATTCTTGCTATCCCTAAATGATAAACAAAGAGATTTGGTCAAGCATACTTGCATCCGAGAGGACTTAATCATCTTTATCCGATAATTTCTCAAGAGTTATGGACCAAAATCTCAACAATTTGAAGATATTATTCATGACCTTGAGGATGATTTTTAGGAAAGGATATTTCCTTTGGAACTGATTGAGCATTTAAGGGCATTCCATCTGAAGAACATCTCCATAGAGAGGAAGACTCCAAGGAAGTGCAGGTTCTTGAAAAAATTGTAGATTTTATGAGGTCCTATGAGGCTGCCAACTAAGGTCTATCTTTGAACTTAGTATGGCTCTAAGTTTCAACTTTGTGGCTGTCCTTTGCTGCTGTTTTAGGACAACAAATAGTCACCAAAATTTCAACTCAATATTTGATGGTTAAGTGTCCTTTTGAGGTGCCCTTGCAGGTGTTTTCCTTACTCAATGTTAGCACATGCAATATACATCAAAACAAATAACACTACCTCTAGATATTTAAATTTAAAATGTTGATCTACACTTCTAAGCATGCATGAAATTGACACATGTTTTTGGTCAACATGACCCTGGAAAAAACCCTCCATGGGGAAAACCAGTTTGGAGCAGATATATATAGAAGGCCTCAAATAAAAATGTACAACACATGAAACATATACAAGTGAACCTGGTACAATAACAACCACTCTCAGATATGCCTTGGAGTTCCTTGAAGACCTCCCCACAAGCCTTGTGAACTAAGGCGCCCCTTGCCTTAGTGAGCCTTCTTCTCTTTGCTTGCTTTTTCTTTATCCTGATGATTTGCTTTGCCTTTTCTCTTGCTTTCCTTTGTATTTTCCCTTTGTAGTAGCCTCCTCCTCTCAAGAAAGCCTCCTTAAAGTGATGGAGCACCCTGCTCCTCAAGTGCGCCCCCTCCTCATGAAAAACTCAACAAGGAGATGGTTTATCCCTTTCCAAGCACCCTCAATCTCCCATGATGTGCGCCTCCTCTCTACAAGATAGAACCCACCAAAGAATGAGCTCCCACTTTGCTTGATGCACCTTCCCTCCAAGAATGTGCCTCCTCCTCAAGAAAATGCGCCCTCCTCCATAGAATGCACCCTCCTCCTAAAATCATGCGCCCTCACTCATAGTAGCTCCCTCTACTCCTCTAAAGAAATACACAAGCATATGAGTAAGCCTCCAAGCAATGTGTAAAGACTCCTCCACTATATGTGCGCCCCTCCTCTCAAGGTTGCACCCCTCTCCACTAGTAAATGCGCCCTCCACCACAATTTTTCACCCTCCTCTAAGATATTAGCCAAGACTCCATGGAAGGCATATCCAATCTCTCTCAACTAAAACAAGGCTTCATCCTCAAACCTTCATGCAAGTGCTGATCCAGATGGATATTGGTGGCCACCCACCTATTCCAACTAGCTCGTTGTGTCCGATTTTTGTTCATCATGTTCTTCTGTACTGCTTTGTAATTGTGGGTTCTACACTTCTGGGGCTACATGAAGCCCCACACATCCTCCAGGTGGATATGGGTGGCCTCTCGACTAATCCAACTGGATTATTTGGTATGTTTTCATGTCAGCACATCTTGTTGTACTTCTGGGGCCGTTTTGGGGCCCTAAACGTTGTTTTTCTTGGCTCACCACAATCAAAATATAAACAAAGTTAGAGTTTGACAATGGAATGTGTATCTCTCTAAAATACCTTTCCAACGAGCTATCACATGCCTAAAACAGAGGTCGTATGAAAAATTTACGACCTTAGGAAGTTGAGGTACCAAATTACACCAACTTACCCATAGGGCCCACATGACTTTTGGCATTTCACCTTCTAGGATTAGGTTTTTGGATGTCTATGGTTTTGGAATTCATGAGTAATATAAAAATGGCTTCTGGAGCCTCATTGTAATCCATTATGCTCATACAGATGCATGTAGCAGCCACATCTCTTCTCAGAGATAGCTACCACCATTCGAGCAAGTTTCAGTTCTGCAATTTTACAGTTTCAACCTATTTCATTGTTTAATAGAAAGATATTGTTCACTAGATATTTGTGTTATTATTCATATCTCTCTGTTTATTGTATTCAGTATGTTAATCAGTTCGTTCTGATCCTAAATCCGGATCAATGGTATTAGAGTGGTCTGCTCTTCATTTATTTTTCTTTGTGCATGTCCCTGACAAGGTCTAGGTACAAGAAGTTGGGACTTGAACCAATCAAGCCCTTACAATATCAGTCGTGCTGAGCCCAAAAACAACCCATGGGAGACAAAAAGAAAGATTATGGAGCAGGAGATCCTATTAAAATGTTGCGCGAGGAAGCCCTCATGTGAAAAAGGAATGAAATGATGGACAACTTCGCGCAGATCCTTCGACGGTTGCCCATAGGAGAAGAATCTTCATCAAGCGACCATGCAACCCCCTTCAAGGTACATGTAAATTTTGATATTCCATTATTTGAAGGACTGATAGATGCAGATGATGTAGATAAATGGTTGAATCTGCTCGAAGGATATTTTTCGGTCCACAATTTTTCTGAGAGGGAAATTATCACTGTTTCACTCCTCAAGGTCCTTCCCCATGTTAAATACTGGTGGGATACTTACTCTAAGCAAAGGGCTGTGGAGGAATATGAAATATTTGTGGTGGCCCCTACATGGGATTCCTTCCGGAACACCATTAAAGTACAATACTACCCTATTGTAAGCTAGGAGGATTAGTACACCAGATGGACCACCTTACGTCAAGAAGGGGACCAGACAGTACCAAACTTCACTAATATTTTCCATACCCTACGCACCAAATTGGGTATCAAAGACTCTGAGCGTCATCTAGTGATCAAATACCGTGGTTGTTTACATAGATACATTCAAACAGAAATGGAATTTCTGGACATCGCCTCATTGGGCATGTCTTATAGATATGCTTTCAAGATCGAGAATAAATTTAAGAAAAAACGGTGAGAGTTTGGATCTGCAAACCCCTCACAACCGAAGCAGGGAAAAGGGAGCCCCAACCCACACAACAAGGGACCAAGTCAATATGGCCACCCTCAATACAACTAGTCTAAGATGCAACACATGAAGGGAAATGAGAATATGAAGAAAGACACAGGAAAATGGTGTGAGTACCATAAAAGTCCTTGGCACAACACCGAATAATGTTGCTCCAAGCAGTCCCTTGTGGTCGAGCTGAAGGATTCTGAGTCAGAGGACGATTTTGATTCTGAGTCAAATCCTGAAGGAGGGAAGCATATTATAGATGTTGAACCCAGTTCCATTGTCTCTACCACCAAAGTATGGCCAAGCGAACCAGAAGAACTCGAGGAAGGGGAACGCATGTTTCACTCACAAATGTGGGTCAAGGGGGCTCTGATTCATTTCATTGTCGACAACGGTAGTCAGAAGAACCTAATTGCAGCAGAGGTCGTCAAGCAGCTGGAACTTCTAATGACGCCGCACCCGCATCCCTACACCATCGACTGGCTTTGCCAAGGAAGAGATCTTTGTGTTAGCCAATAGTGTCGAGTACCCTAGGGAATCAAGCCTTTCAAAATGAGGTATTGTGTGATATTTCTCCCCTTGAAGTTTGTGATGTTATTTTAGGGAAACCATATTTGTGGAAGCATCATGTTGTGTATGAGTCTAGACCCCACAGTGTTATTATTACTTTGGGTAGACAATTGTACAGGATCCCAGAGGTAGCGTCGCCTACTACTATTTCTTTAATCTTTGCTAAGAAATGTAGTAAGGTCATTTCACAGACCAGGAAGTTCATTTTTTTTGTGATCCATTCTCACAACAAGAATAAGGTCATCGCCACATCCATGGCCTCTACACAACACCTATCTTTGCAGTAGAAACAAGTGAATGTAATCGTGGAAGAATACAAAGACATCTTCTCCTCACCTACAGGGGTACCAACACACTGCCAAGTCAAGCATCCAATTGATCTGACCCTTGATGCACCTCTATCTAATGGACCAGTATATCAACGCTCACTAATAGAGAATGAATAAATTAGGCATCAGATTTGAGAGCTTATTCAAAAGGGGCACATCAGACCCAAATTCTTCCCTTACGAAAGCCCGATTGTACTAGTGCAGAAGAAGGATGAGACTCGACGACTCTACATTGATTATAGAGCCTTAAACAAAATCACAGTCAAGAACTTCTACCCCATTCCTAGGAATGATGACCTTCTTGACCAACTCAATGGAGGCAATTTCTTCAACAATATTGAACTAAAGTCTAGCTACCACCAGGTTCCCATTGAACCAACTGATGTATGAAAGACAACCTTCAAGTCTAAAGAAGGTCTCTACGAATGGCTAGTCACGCCCTTTGGATTAACAAATGCACCAACCACTTTCATGAGATTGATGGATGATGTATTGAGACCCTTCACCAAATCCTTTGTGGTAGTATATTTGGATGACATCCTCATCTTCAACAGAACATGGGAGGAGCACATGCGACATATTCAACAGGTTTTGAGCACTCTGCAACAACACAAGCTTTATGCCAACTTGGAAAAATGATCGTTTGGAATGAACATGGTCTAATACTTGGGCTACATTGTTGATGAGCATGGGGTACATGTTGATCCAGCTAATATCTAAGTCATCCGTGACTGGCTAGCCTCGACCACACTGACCGAGCTTTAGAGATTTTTGGGACTAGACAACTTCTACCGATGGTTCATATTGGGATTCTCCCATATTGCATGGGTCGTTAGCTAGGTGACCAAGGGAGGTGGTAGGGCCAAGTTCGTGTGGGAGAAGGAGCAACAACGGGCATTCGATGATCTGAATCATTGCCTGTGCTCAGCTCCAGTACTCTCCTTTCCCGATCTGCAACAACCATTCGAGATTGAGACTGATGCATCTAACTATGTCATGGGTGCAGTTCTCACTCAACATGGGCATCCGATGGCATAACATAGTGAGACAATCTCTAATACTATCCGAAAATACCCCACCTATGACAAGGAAATGTATTCCATTGTACAAGCCTGTCTTCAATGGAAACATTACATTCTGGGGAAAGAGACGATCATACACATTGATCACAAGCCTCTACAGTTAATACAGACACAGGGGAAATTGCAGAACGACCACCATCAGAATTGGTCCACCTACCTATAACAGTTCCATCTCAACATAAAGTATAAGACATATATCTCCAAATGTGTTGTTGACTACCTCAGTCGGCCTCCTTTGGCTGCACTCACCACTGTGCTCTATTCCTGTGGACATGAAACATCTGAGTGCCCTCAAATTTATCAGCAAGATCCAGACTTCACCACCACCTACCAACTCTTGGGTACAGGCGTAACTGTCACCGATTTTCACATTCAGGACAGACTCTTATGCCACCTGGGCCATCTTTGTGTTCCTACAAGCGAGCGTGCAAGGCTGATTTGGGAAGTCCGCTACAGTCGGGTGGCAATACATTTTGGCATAGAGAAAATTGTGGTCATTCTTCAGAAACATTTTTATTGGCCAAAACTTCGACAGGACATCAACAAGTATATCAGATATTGTACTGCCTGTGCCATTTCCAAACCAGCCATCAAGAATCAAGGCTTATACACCCCTATTCCTATTCCCGAGAAGCCATGGGAATCCATCTCAATGGATTACATGTCTGGCTTGTCATCCACCAAGCAAGTAAATGACTGCGTGTTCATGGTCGTTGATCGATTTTCGAAGATGGCCATCCTCATAGCCTATAAGAAGAATTTCACAACAACAGATACTACCAAGCTCTTCTTTGAACGAGTTTGGTTCCACTTTGGGATACCACAAACCACCATCTCCGACCAAGACAAAAGGTTCCTCAACACCTTTTGGTCGAGTCTCTGGTCTCTGTTGGACACCGAGCTCACCAAATCCACTGCTTTCCACCCCCAAACCGATGGCCAAACAGAGGTCGTCAATCAGATGATTGTGCAAATCCTGCCCATGTACAATTCTAAGAATCCACGTACATGGGACGAGAGTCTCCCATATGTCCAACTCAATTACAACAGGGATCTCCATAGTTCCACCGGCCATAGCCCATTTCAGGTGGGTCTGGGATTCTAACCCCTGGGACCCATTGATGTTGCACTTCCTCTTGCCACCGCCCAGATAGACTCTTCCCATGATCATTCTACAATCGAAAAATCCACTAGATTCATTGAGCGGATTCAACACATCCACCGACAGGTCCAGGAGATTTTGCAGAAATCCAATGCTAAATACAAGAAACGCCATGATCAACACAGGGTACCACACCAGTTTCAAGTTGGTGACAAAGTCTGGTTACATCTACAAAAGGAGCGTCTCACTGGGCCCCATCAGAAGCTTTACCCACTTCATTATGGGCCTTACACTATCACCAAGGCGATGGGTAGCAATGATTTTGAGCTCAACACTCCACCCTTCCTTGGTCTACATCTGGTATTCAATGTGGACCTCCTTCGACCATATTTTCCATCGTTATTGGACACCTCTGAGATCATAGAACAGTTGACACCCAGAGAGCTCAACCCTAACTACATGGAACAAGAATCCACTGATCAGATAGTGGACACACAGGTCAAGGGCACTCGCCAACAACGGATCCATCTTTATTGGGTTGTCAAGGTAGGGCAACTCCTACACCAGGGAAAGTGGCTCACCCGGGGACAAATCCAACATAATGTTCCTCACCTGATGGGGGAACTCAACACAATGGAGACCATTGCTTCCTAAGGGAGGATGATTGGTCCAGATGGATATTGGTGGCCACCCACCTATTCCAACTGGCTCCTCGTGTCCGTTTTTTTTTCATCACGTTCTTCTATACTGCTTTGTAATTGTGGGTTCTACACTTCTGGGGATGTATGATTCCCCACACATCCTCCAGGTGGATACAAGTGGCCTCTCTCCTAATCCAACTGGATTATTTTGTATGTTTTCATGTCAGCACATCTTGTTGTACTTCTGGGGCCGTTTTGGGGCCCTAAACATTGTTTTTTTTAGCTCGCCACAGTCAAATTGTAGACGGAGTTAGAGTTTGACGGTGGAATGTGTAGTTATCTGAAATACCTTTCCAATGGGATATCACGCGCCTAAAACGAAGGTCATATGCAAAAATTTACGGCCCTAGGAAGTTGAGGTACCAAATTACACCAACTTACCCATAGGGCCCACATGACTTTTGACATTTCACCTTCTAGGGTTAGGTTTTTGGATGTCTAGGGTTTTTTCATTCATGAGTAATATCAAAAGGGCCTCTGGAACCTCATTGTAATCCATTCTTCTTAGACGAATGCGTAGCATCCACATCTCTTCTTAGAGATAGATACCACCATTCGAGCAAGTTTCAGTTCTGCAGTTTTACAGTTTCAACGTATTTCATTATTTAATAGAAAGATATTGCTCACTGGATATTTGTGTTATTCTTCATATCTCTGTGTTTATTGTATTCAGTCTATTAATCAGTTCATGCTGCTCCTAAATCTGAATCAAGTGCGCCCTCCTCTCCTCAATATTTGCACCCAAGCTCTCCTTCTCATCTCCTCTTCTCACAAGTGAAGAATGAGTCTCAAAAATTCACTATACCCTCCTTCAGCCTCCTTTGGCCAAACCCTAAAAGATCAATGGCCTAGATCCAATCTATCCAAGTCTAACAAGTGGGTGAGATTCAATCCCTAAATCTCACTTAGGAAACCCACTTTCCATAGTTTGCTTTATGTCTATTAATTCACCCACTTTGTGAATTAATTGTCACTTTAATGATTAAGTGACATATTTCACTTTTGACTTAAATCTCCTAATTCAAAGTGAAATTAGAATCATAAAGTAAAGTACAAGGGTAATAGTCTCCCCCTTTATGTTTAGAGACTCATAAACACATGGGGACGACTTTCCAAGGTACCCAAATCTCAACAAAAACATCACCTGCCGAAGAGCAAGTCTGCAATGATGAGAATAACAAGAGTTTTCCTTTTTGGAAAAATCAAACAAAGCACTCTTCATTAAGGATCAAACCCCTCGTGATGAATAGGCGATGGAGGGGCATGTCCATGAAGAAAAATAATTCTGATGAAGTGTCGCACACAAAGAATCGAGATGAGACATCAGTTCCCATTCTCTTGCTTGACGAAAATGAAGTTGCTCAGCCTTGGTTTCCTCTTGCACATAAAGATGAAGAAGTGATTATTCCAAAGGAGAGATGTAGTTCCATGGGGGACTTCTCAGACATGGTTGATCAACACCTTGATGATTTCATATATATCGGGAGACATAAATGGGATATGGCATTCACTTTTGATAGAGATCCCATTTACGACATTGAGGGTGGTTCTCAAGAAAAGAGGGATGTGTTGTCATCTTCAAAAGACTGGTCTTCATGCACATATGATTCAGATGCTCGGCGGCCTGATGATGATATGGTCATAGATTTATTCCATCTAGTTGAGGATGACTTGTCACCATACACTCATGATGACTTTCAATCATCTCTTGGGAGTTGTGATTCATATCCTTTTGAGGGTTCATATTTGATCTATGAATATTTCCAACCACCTTTGTGCTCATATTTTTATTGATACAAGGAATTGGTTATCTCAGAGCAGTCAAAGACTCACATTGCAGAGCAATAATTTATTCGTCCTAAGGCATTTTGCAAGGATATGCAGATGAAAGGGAAACCATTTTTCAGTAGTAGGAATATTTCTTTCTCCGGACATGAGGTTGTCCCTTACCTTTTATCTTCTTCTGAGGGTAGTCATGCGATTTTCTTTCGATCTCTCATCTTCTCTCATTCTTCAACAGGCAATGGATATTTATGCACATATGAAGATGAACCATCGTCTTTATGCGGTAGTCCTATTTAGAGATAGATTAATCGGCCTTGTGGTCATTCTCTCCAGCAAGATTTCCTCCCTCCCACCCATCTCTAAGAGTTGCTTTCTGTGACTAATTACATGCTTACTTATGCTTATGACTGTTTTATGATTGACTTATCTTTGTTGTACTACATGATTAAGCATATGGGGAGATACCTTGATTAAATGTTGATCAAGTGGTTACATTGGTTGTATGACTTCACCTCACATTTTCAAGACCTGATCTTTAGGGCCCTAGGTAAGTAGGTAGGTCATCTTTATTTATTTCATTTTGCATCCTGAATGCTCATGGTAGTTTAGTTGCAAGTAATTTTTCTCTACTTGCATTTTTTATTTACATGCTTCTCTTTTATCATATTATATGAAAAGTATTAAATTTTATTTTCTAGTTTAATTTGTCATTTTTGAGATTTTGATTAAATTTGATATATATGAGCAAAGGGTGAGTGAGCCACCCTAGATTTCATGATTTTATGTTTCGATGTAGCCATAAGTCTTACCAGGATATGTTGAGGTTCTCATGCACTCTACGACGAGTACATGTCCTCAAGTAGGAGCTAAATGTTATCGTTAATTTCTATGGCTAACTAAGGAGATGATGTCTCGAGGATATTAGGTTGCATACATGGAGTACCAAGAGACATATGACTGACAATGCCCACATGCACAAACAAAGACCCTCTTCACCACCACACATCCTGGATTCATAACGATGGCATCACCACATCATCTTACTTCGAGAAGACGATGGTTCTTGATTCATAAGGTACAATTCAGGTGTTGTGGTAAGTGTCGTTTTAATATTTGAGGCATTTGAGTATGTTGCATTTAGAGCTGCTTTTGATTATAGAATGTTTGCTTGGAAATTATGCTCTTTTCCCTGTTTCACCTTGGTGGATGACATTGTGCCCTAATAAGTGGTCATCCTTAGGGATGGGTTTGATATTGTGAGGTCTCCTGTAGATTTTTAAACTTGTACAATTATTTACTGCAAACAAATTTTCAATAAAAGAACATAAAATATACAATGGAAAATACACACATTACACAAAGATTTTTCCCCTGGAAACCCAAATCGAGAAAACCAACATCTTCTATTATTCATCTCATCATACATTGTTTACAATACAATATACATATAGTATCATGTAGATCCAAAACCCTAATACAATAACCCATATTAGTCAACAATCATAATTCCTTAACCGGAAATAGAAAACCATCGACGAAAACCATGTGCTGAAAAACCACCCAAAAATAGACATAAAAAACCGCCAAAAATATAACACATACCCAACATTATTCCACTTGTTGTTTTCTTTGCATACAGGGGGTTACAAGGTTACATAGTCAACAATCCAGGGCAACAATTCCCATAGATCCTCTACACCAAGAGAATTGTTCAGTGCCCACATATTTTGTTAATGAATTTGCAACATTCTTCAAAGTTTCCACCTTAATCAACAACACCTTCTTTTCTTCAACCTTATCTCTCACAAAGTGATATTGAACATCAATATTCTTTTTCTTTGAATGATAATATAGGTTCTTCGCCAGAAAAATTGCACTCTGATTGTCACAATCTATCCTTACAGCTTGTTGTACCAACCCAATACCTGAACACAATATTTGTAACCATACGGCTTCGTTGCTTGAATTAGTGGTTGCCATGTATTCAACTTATGTAGTTGAAAGTACCACTACAAACTGTATTTTTCTCATCCATCTGATTGCTCCTCCAAACATGTTAAACACATACCCGCTTGTATATCTTCTATGATCCAAATCTCTAGCCTAGTTTGCATCCACAAAGCCATGTATGTCCAACACTCTGTCCAAACCTGGTCTTCCTTGATAGCACAATCCATAACTAGTAGTGCCATGCAAATACATGAAAACTCTCTTTACTGTTGTCTAATGATCCTTCCGTGGTTTTGAAATATACCTTCTCAAAACTCCCACTGCATGTGTAATTTCCCATCTAATACAGACCATTGCATACATCAAACTGCCAACCACACTCGCATATGGAACATGAGACATGTCCTCCTCCTCTCCATGTGTCTTGGGACACTGATCCCCATATAACTTTAAACCTACAAGAATAGGGACCCTGACCGGTTTACATTCCTGCATATTAAACCTCTGTAATATTGTCTCAACATATTTTCTTTGATTTAACCAGAGTTTCCTATTTTACCGATCTCTTTTAATATCCATTCCCAAAATGAAAATTGCAACAGCAAGATCCTTCATGTCAAATTTAGAGGACAACTGAGTTTTCACATCCTAGATAATCTCCTTGTTGTTTCTTATCAACAACATTTCATCCACATACAAGACCAAATAAATCAAATGATCACCAATTAATTTGAAATCCACACAATGATCCTGTTTGCTTCTTGTGAAGCCAAGTCCCAACATATAAGTATCAAATTTTTGATACCACATCCTTGGTGATTGTTTTAAACCATACATGGGATTTTTCATCTTGCATACCAACTCCTTCTTTCCCTTCACAACAAATCCTTTTGGCTACTTCATGTAAATTTGTTCTTCTAGATCCTCATGTAGGATTGTTATCTTCACATACATCTGTTCTACTTCAAAATCAAACAAAACAACAATATATAACATAAATCTAATAAAGGTTAACTTGGCAACATGAGAAAAAATCTCACAAAAATCAATTCCGTCAACCTAGGAATAACCCTTTTGTTGGGCACTTTAATTGTCTAATTAAATAGATAATTAAGGTGTTCAGTATAAATTTTCAAACCCAGGGAAGTTTGGTTATTGCAAGATAAATGTGCACAATCTATGCTAGATTATGTAAGCAACATTATTCAAATTGCAGTAAGAAACCAAATTGAAAGGTTGAACTTTAACACAAGTTGTTGACACAATTGGAGCTTCTACAGGATTGAAATCACACTTGCATAAATGAAATCCTAAACTGATGGGTGCATAAGAATCCTGGATTATCTAATCTATTCTAACTTTTCACTCTTGCAGAAAGAAACTATGTGTTACTTGCTAAAAGGAAACCTACTTAATTGCAGAAAAAGAATTCACACTTTTGTTTTTAGAGATTAAATCTAATGCAGGAAAGGAAAGCAATTCTCCAGCAGTGTCGAACAATTTACTCTAATTCTCATGAGACACACTGATGCACATTTAAACATAAAGGAACTGAATGTAACAACATATATATCCTATAAATGCTAAATAGATCAATTATCCAAATCAAAGCAGTTAATCTAAAACAAAAAAACAGAGGGGAGTCTGTGAGGAAGGTGGGCCCTTTCCCTCTCACTGAATCCACTCGAAAATAGACTACAGTAGGTTAACAAAACTCAATCCACTTTCTTTATTAATTCACCAAAAAGGTTCAGATACAATGTGCTATTCTTCACTCTCTGTTCACAACTAAAATTCGGTAGTAATGATTACAAAGGCTCTGCTATTTAAAGGCAGAGTTATTCAGTTGAAAACAGACTCAGAATAGCTTTGAGAATCGAAGATTCTCAAGTTGTTCATATGATATAAAAAATCTGTTAAATGATCTTCATCATCATTGTGAACCAAAACATGTAACAACCTTGAGGATCAGTCTTCATGATTCGAATTTGCATGAGGGACTAGCTTTCAGGATCGGTGGATATCTGTTGCAACAGGTGTAGCAACTTCCAAAAAGGGTGCGCAATTGTTGTAGTCGTGTAACAACATGCAAAGTTGGCACACAACTATAACAACCTTGTGTAACAACAACGATCTTTTTTTAAGACTTGGTTGTTCTACACATTTTAATCATTAGTTTAATATTCATGGGTAAAATATGAGAAATGCTACCAATCCAACATGTTAAAGTGAATAAAATACAAAAGCAAGATTAATGATACATACCTTGGGAAAAAGGGTCTTAGCAACAATTATTAGGCATTTAGCATAGAATTGGTAAGGTTGAATGAGCAAAAGAGATGGTGAAAAAGGGACATTTCTGGGTCTTAACATGCCCCCCAACTGAAAACATTGCAAGTCCTCATGCAAACCTCATTCAATCCTTACTCTGAGTATGAGTTAAGGAGGTGACTCCTCCAGTGCAAAATTTCTAAGACAATCACTAAGTACCAGTATTGGAAAAACCTGTGTGTACACCCAACATCTGCTATTTTCAAAATCTGTATGTGTTGCTTTGTCTTCAAGAACAAAAGTAGTCTGAGCTGCTGGAGTTATGGCTGGTAAGTGTAACATAGGTGTTTGTTTTAAAGTTGTTGGTAAACCAACAACTACTTTATGACGTCGAGATCTCCTATGGCTTATTGGTTCTTGTGGAACAATAAGGTCACATTCTTTTTTTTACTGAGAAATTGGCCGGTTCCTCAGCCCGTCCATTCATTGGTAATTTGACAATTTTATATCCTGCCTGAAAATAAATATCACCACATTGGTAGCACACATGCTCTTCATTTTCCTTCATAACAGTTGTTTCCTGAGTTAATATTCCCAAAGTTGAATTCCCTGAGTTTCTTTGTTGAGCAACCTGCATGTCCTTCGTTAGGGAATCTAACTGTGCTTTGAGGTGGTCATTTTCTTTCCTTAGTTCAACAATCTTGGCATTCTCAATACCTTGTATCTTCTTTTCAATTTGAGCAAATAGCTGAGCAAGTGGCACATCATCATTATCCTCTCTAGTTTTTGTAACTGGTTCTTGTGTAACAGTTACATCTGGCATGACTGGTTCTTGTGTGATAGCCTCTTCCTGGTCAGCTAGTTCTTGTGTGACAGCCTCTTCCTGGTCAGTTGGTTCTTGTGTGATAGCTAAGTTCGAGGAAGAGGTTGGTTCTTGTGTAACAACCTCTTCCTAGTCAGTTGGTTCTTGTGTGATAGCTAAGTTCGGGGAAGAGGTTGGTTATTGTGTAACAAACTTGTTTTGAACAACTAAGGATAATGAGAAAAGAATGGGCACAAATTTATCTATATTTGTCCATCCAACTGTAGCTTCAACAAGTCTTGCTGACCTAGTTCTCCTTTTTGGTAAAGTAGATATAAAAATAGAAGATATCCTCTTAGGTTTAGGAGAAGGAGGGTGTTCTTTGATAATCACGCTAGAAGAAGGAGGGAGTTCTTCAACAACCATACAAGGAGGAAATTCTGGGATGTTGGGGTCTGGTAATATCTGTACCTCATCACCTGACAAATGATGTACATAATCATCAAGAAGAGCCAATGATTCTGGTGCAACTCATTGACATTCTACCTGTAAGGATAAAATAGTGTCTTGAAATTCCTTGCACAAGGTGAAACTAGGAATTCATACCTCCATAAAATCAGTTAGCCTTTCACTTAGATTGGTATCATTGATATCAAAATCTAGAAGTGTCTAAGTATCAACAAGATTAGGACACTCTGTCGATATCTTTATGAGATTTCCTTCTAGAGCAATGTTTTATTTTCTGAGGCAATTCAATGACATTGACAGTAGGGGTTTGAACGACTGTTGCAGCGATAGAAGGATTCTGAGTTATTGTTGGCTCAACAGTAGAAGTAATTGTCGTGCTGTCAATTACAATGGGGGCCTGAACTTCTGTTGCAATTAACTTTTCTGACCTAGTTCGCTTCCTCGGTAAAGTAGAAATAAAGGCAAGAGTTTCCTTTTTCTTAGCTTTAGGAGTAGGAGCGAGTTCTATAACAACCTCTGTTGTAGCCAAGGACTGAGGCTCATGAGGCTCAATCACATCTATATGAATAGGGTTAAGCTGTGCTGGCTGAATACTATCGAGGTGTTTCTGAGCTGTGTGAGAGGTGCTTCTGATTTTTTGTTTGGTATTCAAAGTTGACTTACGGGGAATTACAGTCAAGGTTGTAAATGTTGGTGCAGTTGAGGACACAGGGGTTGACTATTCTGGGTCGGCTGTAAAAACAGGTGCAACAATTGACTAGTCTAGGTTGGTTGTAATAGCAGGTGCATAAGTTGACTGGTCTAGGTTGGCTGTAACAACAAGTGCAGAAGTTGACTAGTCTAGGTTGGCTGTAACAACAGGTGCATAAATGGGCTGTGCAGGGTTGGCTATGGCAGCAGGCACAGTAGGTGGCATAGACACTTCAGGTAATGGGTCGTGAAGGAGTCCCATTCCTCTATGAATCAACAAGCCTATGAGTCTATGATTGGAAAGAAAATTTATGGGGTGCTTGGATCGTTTGACGAACTGAGCCATATTATGCAAATACTGAAGAATATAATAAGGCATGTTGATTAATTTTTGATGTCTCAAATGGGAGAGCATGATAAATTCAGAAAAATAAACAACTTGGTATCATCCTTCGCAGGTAATGTACCTTTTGATAAATTCTGTGACTTTCCCCCATGGTGCTGGTAAGGAATTGACATCGACACCTCGGCCCTTGGTCTGCACACGCTCATCGTTCATGAGAAAATCCTTCTCTGCTTTGGGAAGATGTGATTTTCTTCTAAGCCACCTGTTTCCTGTTCTGGGCAATCCTGTAACGACAACCACATATTCCTCTGTCACTGGAATTCTCACTCCGTTCACCATTGAATACGCTTCTGTAAGATTCTAGCTGAACTCTAACACCTCTGCTTCGTTAAACCCCTACAACTTCTTGAAATAAGGAATCCATCCGGCCTGTAGAAAAATTTGGTAAACATCTGGGTGTAGTAGCAACGCATCCATATTTTTCAGCTCACATCTCACAGTTGATCCTCCCATGACGTCATTTTGAGTCTTAACAGTCACAAAGGAGGAGAAACAACACCTCACCAGAGTCACAACAAGTTCGAATGAGGATTGCATAAAGAACACAGTGTCTCAGCGAAAATAAGTGTGGTCGAAAAGGTGGCAGAGGTGTTTATAAA
>ML823569.1:73042-89942 GCA_009831015.1 Picea engelmannii
CCAACTAATTTGATTGGCTCATGGTGCAACGAATTTAGGACAATCAACAAATAGGCATTAAAACTTGCTTTCATATCTACATCACTTGGACACGTAGGTTTAGTAATCGTACCTCATAACTTACTGCACGAACCGATTTGTCAGAGTAACTGCACTATCCAACCGCCATTTGATCCGCGTGGAATGGCTGTAATAATGAGAGATGGCTCTCGAACGTGAGAAATGATGATATGACAAGTGGAGCATAAGTGGAGTCCTTTCTGTGGTTGAACAGTTAGAAAGTTGCAGATGTGGAGTTAATCAATGATGAAGTGACCCTTGTGGGACAAAGAGCATAAAGTAATTTTTGAAAAATGGCAGAAATCTTGACAAAAAAACAATGTTGCCATATGTAGAAATGCTCAAAAAATAGCAAAAAGGAATTATAGCAGTAGGTGTATCAACAGATATTTTGGCTGGAACTGTGGCATTAGGTGTAACAACATGCAAGACAAAAGAGTCGAGAAAAGGTGTAAAGCATGCAAGGCAAAAGAGTCGAGAAAAGGTGTAACAGCATGGAAATTGGTCATGTGGTCGGAAAATGGTGTAATGACATATGGTGTAGCAACATGGAATGTAGTCGGTAAACAATGTAATGGCATATGGTGTAGCAGCATGTAACCTTTCCGAACACAGAATCACTTAGTTTTTAGGAAGTTTTTCAACTTCCAGAAACTAATCCTTTGGCTTCTTCCCCTGTAATCTACCTTGTTGTTCTTCAGTTTATCTGCACACAAGCAACTGCCTGATACCTTTCTAGGCTCAATTTATTAGAAAAAGAGAAATAGAAAAATGAAATGCGTGAAGAAAAATCAGAAAATTTCAAATTTTCACAACTTATTTATATACAAGATTTTATTGAAAGAAAAAAGTCTTAAAGTTCAGATGGGGAAGGAGCAGGCTCCGTTCCCTTTAAAAATTGGTAATCTGTATCAGCGGTACATCTTGATTTAAATTATTCCTTGGAAAGTGGATGCTGATACAGGCGCAAGCAGTGACCATTTGCATATAACTATGTATTGGATCCATCAATAGTAATTAACCTGACTGTCCCATTGGGAAAAACAATGTCTACCTTGTAAGGTCCCAGCCATCTTGTACGTAGTTTACCCTGTAATTATTTGAAGCGTGAATCGTATAACAAAGCCCAATCTCCTTTTTGGAACAATTTCTTCTTGATGACTCGGTCATGCCATTTTGTTCGCTGCTATTGAATTACTGTAGTTTGATGAATATCATCCAAACACTTTTCATCTAGCTCATTGAGCTACTGCAGTCTGGCCTTTTGTACCATAGTCAAGTCGAGATTGACTGCTGCTGCAGTTGTGAGGGTTTTGATTTTGAATTCAATAGGAAAAACAGGGCTCTTTCCATATACAATCTCACAAGGAGAAAAACCATTTGTGTTCCTCCAAGTAGTTTGATAAGCCCATAGAGATTCATGCAATCTGTCAGACCAATCCCTACGATGTTCTCTCACTGTCTTAGTAAGAATAGCTTCTATGACTTTGTTGGTACTTTCTACTTGGCCATTACCTTATGGATGGTATGGAGAAGTTGTTCTATGTAAAACATGATATTGACTGAGTAGGGATTCAAACTTATGTGATGTGAAAGGGGGTTCCCCATCAGTTACTAATTCTCTGGGAACTCCAAACCTAACAAAGATATCTTCAAACAAGAATGATAAGACAACTTCCTCTGAGGCCCTGACGAGTGCTTTTGCCTCCACCCACTTGTTCATGTAATCTGTACAGACCAATATATAGACTTTCTGATTAGAAGGTGGGTTAATGGGCCCTACAAAGTCCACGACCCATCTCTCAAAAGGATCTAACACTACTTGAGGCTGGAGAGGCATCTCATCCCTATGATTTGGATGACCCATTCGTTGGCAACTTTCATAGGCCTGGACATACTTCTTGGCATCTTGAAATATGGTGGGCCAAAAATAGCCCATCCTTAAAATTTTATGCCCAGTTCTTTTATCAACAAAATGACCCCCACAAGGGCCATCATGACAAGCTTTGAGTAGATCATAAACTTCATCATCTCTCACACATCTCTTGATTTCTTCATCTAGGCCTGTGTAGAAAAGGTATCCCTCTATCCAACTATACCGAGCACTCTTCTGAATGATCTTCCTTCTTTCTCTTGGATATAGATGTGGAGGTACCTTCCTTGCAACCAAATAATTAGCAATGTCTGCATACCAAGGTGAGTGAGAAAATACTGCAAACAAATGTTCATTTGGAAAGGAATCATCTACTGGTGAATTATCATCATTTATATGCAGTCTCGAGAGAAAATCAACAACCACATTTTATTTCCCTGGTCTATATACTATAGTGATGTCAAATTCTTGAAGTAATAACAACCATCTTGTTACTCTGGCATTAGTAATAGGTTTATTCATCAGATATTTAATTGTTGTATGATCCATATGAATAAAAGTAGGATAACCAGTGACATAATGCCTGAATTTATTTATTGCATAAACTACTGCCAATAATTCTCTTTCAGTAATTGTATAATTTAACTTAGCATGAGCCATGTTCTTGCTGATATAGTAGATGGCATACAACTCTTTGTCTTCCTGTTTCCCTAGTACTGCACCAATTGCAGTTTTGGAAGCATCTGAAGAAATGTGAAAAGGCAGAGCCCAATTGGGCCCTCTCAAGATGGGAGCTATGGACAATTTCTGTTTCAAATCTGCAAAAGACAATTCGCAATTGTCAGTCCAACGAAAGTCAACATCTTTTGTTAATAGGAAAAACAAGGGAGAGGCAAGTTTGGATTTTTTTTTAATGAATCTCCTGTAATATCCAGCATGCCCTAAACAAATTCATACCTCTTTCTGAGTTGATGGAGTTGGAATGTCCAAAATTACTTGGATTTTGGCTGGGTCTACCTGCATTCCTGCATAATAAATGAAGTGTCCCAGCACCACACCTTCGCTCATCATCATATGGCAATTTCTGTGCTTAAAGAAAGATGAGACTGTATACATATTTTGAGCACTTTTTCCAGATTAGTCAAAGCTTCATCAAAACCAATACCATAAAGTGTAAAGTCATCCATGAATATCTCCATACAGTCATTCACCATATCAGAGAAAATACCAATTACAACTCACTGGAAAGTGGTTGATGCATTACACAAGCCAAACGGGAGAAACTTGTAGGCAAATGTACCCCAAGGACTGGTAAAGGTGGTCTTATCTTGGTCCTGTGGAGCAATTTTTATCTGGTTATAGCCACTGAATCCATCTAGGAAAGAGAAAAACTTTTTCCCAGCTAGGTTGTCTAGAACCTGATCAATAAATGACAGAGGGAAAAGATTATTCTATGTGGCCTTATTCAGGGCTCTATAGTCCACATACACTCTCCACTTACCATTCTTTTTAGGTACAATAACCAATGGTGAAACCCACTCGCTGTCTGATATAGGATAGATGAATCCAACATTAAGAAGTTTCTGGAGTTCCTCCTTAACTATTTCTTTAAGATTACGATTCATCCTCCTTTGGGGTTGGAAAATGGGCCGACATTCTTCCTTGATATATATATGGTGGGTGCATAGTTCAGAGGAAATTCCTTTCATATCCATGTAATCCTAGGCAAATGCCTCCTTATGTTCAATTAGTAACTTCATCAATCGACGAGTTTCAACAATAGATAAATCGAGATTGATGTTCAGGGTCTTTCCAGGTTTGATTTCTACAGCGATGCTTTTAGAACTGACTTTAGGAAATAATTCAGCTGTTTCCGTTTCAACTTTTGCTGTTACAACTGAATCAATTTGATTTACAACAGTTTCAGAAAACATTTTTGGGCTCATCTCTTCCTGGGCAATAGGGTCGAATATTCCAGTCAATCGGTGGTGCGTGTTCTGTGTAACAACAGAGGGGTCACAGATAAAGCAGTTGATTAACTCATCCTCTATCTCATCTTTGAAAATTAGGGCTTTTCCTATGGTTAACACAGGCATAGCACTTTCATCCTCAATGTCCATCCATAAAGAATTTTTGGGTTCCATACTGGGTGTAGCATGAGGATATAGGGTAAGTTTTTTTGTGTCATAACCATCCGATATGGTCATGGAACCAGATCTACAACCAATGAAAGCATCAACTGTCACTAACCATGGTCTTCCTAGAATTAGAGGGTGCCCCCCCAGATGGGTTTTGGGTTGCAAAACGACAAAATCAACATGATACTTCCATGAATCAATTGAAATGACTAAATCATCGATTAGTCCTTCTGGTCTGATGGTGGAACGATCAACTAATTCTAAAACAGTAGGAGTAGGTCGGACTTGCGTTCTGAGTTGCAACAATTATGTAGTTTCTATTGGCATAATATTAATTGCTGCCCCTAAGTCAACTAACACATGGAGAATAGGTGTTTGTCCAATTTTGACAGTGACTGTAGGGTTTCCTGGGTCACCATATTTAATAGGTGGGGTTTTTCCTAACATCATTTTAGACAAGTCCCCCACTACATGCACTGTGAGGGGGTCCCTAGGTTTCCTTCCAGGTCTTCTGATACAAAGATCTCTCACAGTCTTGGCATAAATAGGGACATCTCTAATCGCTTGCAATAGTGGAATGTTAACATGCAAGTTTTGCAATTCTCCTAAGAGATTGAAGGATGGTAATTCCACAGTTTTGGTAATTTCCAGTCTTTCAGGGAATGGGGGGTTTGCTGATTCTTTAATAGGTTGGTCAATTTATTCTGTATCAACAGATGGTTTTTCCCCTGATTCCTTATCTGATTTTGAAGATGGAGCATCTTCAATTATGGGCTCGACTATTCTCCTTGATATTAATTTTATCTCATCACAAGGCATAGGAGTAATAGACAGAGATGGCACATTATATATATCAATATTCTGAATGGACTTATTATTGGGATTTGGGTTAGGTTGCACATGCATCTGAGGTCGTAAGGGAGGATTGTTCTGTGGGGCATTGGGAGGTAACTGCAGTTGTTGCTGTTGATACTGGGGTTGGAACTGTTGTTGATAGAGGTTCAGTTGATGGTTTTGATAGCTAAGCTGTTGTTGAGGGCCTCTTCAATATGGGTTCCATTGCCCATGGTGAATTTGTTGTTGGGGCATAGGTAACCATGCATTGGGATCTTGATAAGGAGGGAGAATTGGAT
Organism: Picea engelmannii; assembly: GCA_009831015.1. Taxonomy (NCBI): domain Eukaryota; kingdom Viridiplantae; phylum Streptophyta; class Pinopsida; order Pinales; family Pinaceae; genus Picea; species Picea engelmannii. Next base: position 78,247 of record ML823569.1, read on the forward strand.
TTGGAGGGGGAGAATTCATCTGGCCATAAGGTAGCTGATTGTTCCAATAATTAAGTGCTGCAGGAGAGAATTGAGAGTTCATACCTTGGCCTCTTGGCTGCCATTGTATTCTTTGTGTAATTAGATATGCAGCCTCCGCTTCCTCATTAGTCGCCTTCATTGATGCTTTTACACCTAGTAAAGAGGACAATTGTTAGTAGGATGATCCAATTCACAAATAAGACATACCCGAACACTGTTCAGTGGGCACTCCCTTTTCAGATGTTTGTCTCTACACTTTGGACAGAAAATGGACAATGCCTTTTCTGCTTCTGCTTGTTTTTGTTTAATCTACAGAGTATCAATTTGTGAAGCAAAAGATTTAATCATTTCTGTTTTGAAATCTTCTAATAGATTACCTATTTCTGCTCTTGTTTCCCCTCCATTGGCTGATTTTTGTACCCTTGAAAAAGTGGTATCCTTGGTAACTGGATTATTTCTTGTAGTTCCTCCAGAACATCTCTTGAAAATATTTACAATGTCTTCATAGGATTCCTTAGATATATCTCCCTTGCCAATCATATTCATCATATCTAAACAATCATCTCTAACCCCTTTTAGCAAAATAGTTTTCAGAATGTCCTTACTCACATCCAGATGTCCAGACCTTTGTAGATTGTACTGGAGTCGCTCTACAAAATCTTCAAGGGTCTCATCCTCTTTCTGAGACATATTGAACAGTTCCTCCCTTCGTTCCCTTGTTCGACAGTAGTCTTGGTACTTGTTCAGGAAAAATTGCCTCATCTGTACCCATGTTGAGATATTATCTCCTCCAAGGCTCATGAACCATCTTAACAAATTTCCCTTCAATGTGGCTGGAAACAATTTAAGTTTTTGCGCAGTAGTAGTGTAGTCATAGCTTCTACATAGAATATCAAATTCAAACAGAAACTCATATGGATCCTCAGTAGACAATCCATGGAAATTTGGTAGGGCTGAAAGAGGTATGTTCTTCATAGTAGCTATCCCCCTTGTAGGAATATTAGTAATAGGAAAAACCAGGGTAGAGATAGTATTTTCATCATTTACCTGATCTTCATTGTTCTGTGGATCCTCTCGGTTGAACTCATCTTCATTATCTCCTTGATTTTCCATGGCTGCTCTCTCTCTCTCTCTCCACTCAATACGGTAAGCGTCCCACTCCTCCTTAGTGACCATCTGTCCGTTAATTTGATAAAAAACTTATTTTGATCTTTCTCTTGGCTGAGCTATACTTCCTTGATCTTCAATATTCTCCAATGTTGCTTGCTGATTTTTTGGTGACAAACTTTTAGCTTCAGTGCTTGATGAAAGCGATGTTTCGAACCGGGGCAGTTCTGATGGCTGAGGAATATGTCTCCTTGGAGGATTTGAAGGGCGAAAGATAGATCCCGAAGAAGAATCTGCTCTGGCTATAATCTCATCAACAAAGGTTGGTCTTCCCAGTGCAGGGTTCCTTCCTCCACGTCCTCTGGTACCTGTAGGGTTAGTATTTTTGGGAATATGTCCTCTTGTTCCTCTATTCATGCAGACTATTCAGTCCTAAGAAAAAAAAAAAAACTAATGTGCTTACAAAAATCTATAATTATCTTCCCCGACAACGGCGCCAAAATGTTGGGCACTTTAATTGTCTAATTAAATAGATAATTAAGGTGTTCAATATAAATTGTCAAACTTAGGGAAGTTTTGTTATTGCAAGATAAATGTGCACAGTCTATGCTAGATTATGGAAGCAACATTATTCAAATTGTAGTAAGAAACCAAATTGAAACGTTGAACTTTAACACAAGTTGCTGACACAGTTGGAGCTTCTACAAGATTGAAATCACACTTGCATAAATGAAATCCTGAACTAATGCGTGCATTGGAATCCTGGATTATCTAATCTATTCTAACTTTTCACTCTTGTAGAAAGAAACTCTGTGCTACTTGCTGAAAGGAAACCTACTTAACTGCGGAAAAATGAATTCACACTTTTGTTTTCAGAGATTAAATCTAATGCAAGAAAGGAAAGCAATTCTCCAACATTGTCGAACTCTAATTCTCATGAGACACACTGATGTGAATTTAAACAGAAATGAACTGACTGTAACAACATATATATGCTAGAAATGCTAAAAAATCAATTATCCAAATCAAAGCGGTTAATCTAAAACATCAAAATAGAGGGGAGTCTGTGAGGAAGGTGGGCCCTTTCCCTCTCACTAAATCCACTCGAAAATAGACTACAGTAGGTTAACGAAACTCAATCCACTTTCTTTATTAATTCGCCAAAAAGGTTAAGATAGAATGTGCTATTATTCACTCTCTGTTCACAGCTAAAATTCGGTAGTAATGATTACAAAGGCTTTTCTATTTAAAGACAAAGTTATTCAGTTGAAAACAGACTTAGAAAAACTTTGAGAATCGAAGATTCTCAAGCTGTTTGTATGATATACAAAATCTGTTAAATGATCTTCATCACCAATGTGAACCAAAATGTGTAACAACCTTGAGGATTAGTCTTCATGATTCGAATTTGCATGAGGGGCTAGCTTCCAGGATCGATAGATATCTATTGCAGCAGGTGTAGCAGCTTCCAAAAAGGGTGCGCAATTGCTGTAGTCATGTAACAACATGCAGAGTTGGCGCACAACTGTAACATCCTTGTGTAACAACAATGATATTTCTTTAAGACTTGGTTGTTCTACACATTTTAATCATTAGTTGAATATTCATGGGTAAAATATGAGAAACGCTACCAATCCAACATGTTAAAGTGAATAAAATATAAAAGAAAGATTAATGATGCATACCTTGGGAAAAAGGGTCTTAGCAACAATTATTAGGCATTTAGCAAAGAATTGATAAGGTTGAATGAGCAAAAGAGATGGTGAAAAAGGGACATTTTTGGGTCCTAACACCTTTGCAACTAAGCAAACTTTGTATTTCTCCACTTTTCCATCTTCATTCAACTTCCTTTCAAATATCCATTTGCTTCCAATGGGATTTCTTCGAGTCGACAACTCCACTAGATCCTAAGCCTCATTCTTATCCAAGGTGGCCATATCTTCAGCCACGACCTTTTTCTAGAATTTTCCATCCTTTGAATCCACTTCCTCCCTAATAGTTCTAGGATCATCATGAGTAATAGTCATCAAAATAATATAAAACATACCCAACATCTCCTTGACGATCCATCGTGTCATTCCCAATCAGACTTACCATTTTTCACTCTTCACCCCCTTTTTTTCATCTCCTTATCTTTTGGGATTTTTGGGTGTATTGACCTAAGAAGGGATTGTACCTCATTTCATGGGAAGAAAGGGATGAAGGCCCAAAGGTTTTTAGTTGGAAAAAGATAAAATGAAATCACAAACCTTCTAGATGCTCGCACAAGGATCCCGAGGACAATGAAATGTATCTCATAAGAAACTGATGGGACCCGTGAAAAATAACAATATAAAAATGCCAACCAAGGTAGAGTGTGTGTGGGGAATATTTTTCATGCTTAGGTATAAGCCCCACACATTGTCTTCAACTTGGGGAAGCATAGTGTGACCAGGGCAGAGTCAATGTGGGCAATGTTTTTCATGCTTAGGTAGAAGTCCCACCTTGGCTTCAACCTAGAAACATTTTAAAAAAATAATGGAAATAAATGGGCTTAGAAAAAGGATGCATTGAAAACGAAGGCACAACATACCCTCTACAAAGGCACCCATAAACGAGACAATATGAACTATTGTATGTCATGAACTATATGCCCAAAAGTATTACTCCCATCCACTTCATCTTCTCCACATGACTTAGAGAGTTTTACACCTAGGAAACACTCCTTGACTTAAGGACTGATTCACACAATAGGTCATCTTGTCAACCCTCCTATACTTAAACTTGGAAAATTGCATAGGTTTTTTAGAACTTGTTTAATTTGATGGGGTAGTTTTTGATGTACATGATTAGATGGCTCTTATATTAAATGTGATTTTAATTGCCATGATTCTTTGACTTGAGATCCTTGGAGGGCGTACTTGTCTTTCTTTGCAGGACCTTTTTGATGGACATTTTGGAGGAACAAACCTAACTTGGGACTTCACTAGGGCAGGAATCCTATCGGTTGGATGCCATGGCCCGGACCTTGGGGCAATACAGGAGATAACCATTTCATTTGGAGGCAAAGGAAGAGACCTTGGAGGAACTCACCTAGCCCTTGCAAGCCCAACAATTTTCCTTTGGAGGATAAAACATCATCTAGAAGGGATTGACGTCTCCCTAGGGCTAGGGTGTTGGTGGTGATGGTGGTGTTTGATGGACACTTGGAAATTTTGATGAGGAATATCCCTTGTACCTTGGAGAGAATACCCAAATGCATGAAGGGAATATCTTTCGAGGCCCAATGATTTCATCCTCAAGCTCAATGATTTTCCAAAGTGACCATGACGTCACCCTAGAAGGGGTTGACGTCATGCTTTAGGGTTTTCTTCATGTGAAAATTTAAAATTATTTTTTAAAGGGGAAAAGTAAAGTGGGTGTCCTCCTTACTTTGTGGTTTACCCTAAATTTATGTGTACAAACACCTTTTGGGAGTTTAATTTAAATAATAATCATTTTCATTTCATTTTAACACAACTCTCTCATGTGAGAAAGACTACTTGGCTGAATTTTTTTCCCTACTTGGGAAATTTGGATCATCTCTCTCTTGTGCAACTATATTATGGTGCTTTCTCTTGGTATATTGTGGAGCTAAGGTGGTGCACACCTCTTGGAGGCTTGTTCTCTTGCTTATGGATAGATATTGCTTGGTAAACTAGGGTTTGATCTTTCTATTTTGTAATTGGTAAGGACATTTCTGCATTTTGTTGGTGTTTTCTTCTAGTTTCATTAATAATATTCCATCAAACCCTTGGAGGAGTATAAGGGCATACTCCCTCCACCAAGGTTCATATTAGTTACTAGTTGATAAGCCATTTTTTACAAGGTTATTAGGAGGAGTAAAAAGGCTTACACCCTCCTAGACTTACCTTAGTTGGTTTTGCATGCTCTAGGGAGTAGAAGAGCCTACACCCCTAGTGATGTTGTGTATATAACTCTTATATCCAAGACTCCATTTACCCAATATATACAAAACAAAAATTTGTAAATTGCATTGTATAACTAAATTACTACATTTGAATACATGATTTTACAAGATATTCAAATTGTTTAAAGTGGAATCAATTATTTTCCTTAATAGCTTGCTTAAGGCACTAGGTCATTTTGATTTTTAAAGGACATCTTATTGTTGTTATAAAATTTATGCTACAGCCATTAGGGTTGCAACAAACTCATCTAAACATCTTTCTCTTACTCACTTTTCAACCGTAAGAAATTGCTAAAAAAAACGGCCATAATAATCTACTAATCTTAGCACGTCTTTTGGGTGGTTTATTTGTGATTTTTGATGGTTGAATTTTTCTATTGTAGAAAAATTTCTCTACAGCCATAAGGCTATCATAATATCTCTTAAATAACATTTATTAACATCCTTACTCTATCACTAAATTCTAGCTTTATCTTACTTGAGTTATACTAGTCATTGCTAGCTTAATATCTTGTGTCTTTATTTGACTTTCAGTGACGTATCTAGAATCTTATATTATCATTTACTTTCTATTTATATCATTTTGAATTCTTCTACATAGGACATAAATCTTAACTTGCTTTTCCATTTGAATATTGGGCTTGTATACTTGTTTTTTCTCTTGTCTAAGTCATGTACAATTCTCTTATGCAGGTACTCAAGCATTTGGAAATCATTGACCATCACCAAGACTTGTTTCCAAGCCATCTTCCACTTCTTAGCTTGACCTATAGGGGCATCATCTTCCAATACTCCACTTTCCATCTCATTTCCCTCTAGGATCACCCGAGATACTCCCCTTGTGTAGGATTTCTTTTGCACTAGAGCGAGGGGAGTACCTACCTAAGGTGACAGTGGGTAGGTATTCCCATAGTTCTCCACCTTGTGGATTGGGTCAGCATTTACCAAACCTACAATTTGTGTGATAATCGGTCTGTTGGGTACCACAAAGTCTCGAGAGTATGAGCATGATGTAATGTCTGCCAAAAAAATATTTTCTTGATGTTTTATTCCATGTTTCCTTCCATGGACAAACTTGGGTCTTTGTACTCTTTGTTGTTAAGAGGCCATTATGGGCCTAATATTTTATTTTGGTTTCTTGTTTGGAATTCATTTCAATCATACAGATTTAGAGATATTTTATTTTTAGTGTTTAGTTAGAGCTATGGAGGTTTAATATGTTCCTTTCTTAGACCTATTTGTTTTGATTGGTGTGCTGGTAGTAGTTCCTAGTTTTGGTTTTGGTGTTTTTCAGGCATTTTGCTAAATGTAATTTCATCATATCCACTTGAAAAAAGGAAATTATGAATTTTTTCTTGGAAAAAAAAAGTGATGTTTTGGTAGTGTCTCCATCACTTGTGTCAAATGTGAGAGATGTTTTCCTAAGGAGATAAAATTAAATCTCATATAAGTACACTAATAAAAATGAATCAATGTAGGGATGGAATATATCATTCATCAATCCCATAAAAGTATATGGTGCATTAAATACACTAAATGGCACTATGGACTATTATATAAACCTTTCCTTGTCTTGAAAGCAATTTTCCATGCATGTTCTTCTTTTACATGAATTTTATGTTACCCTAATTTGAGATCCAATTTGGCGAAGTACTTAGTATTTTGTAGGTGGTCCTATTAGTAATTGATTGTGGGAAATGAGCACCGATTCTTTATAGTAATATTTTTGAGATATGTATAGACAATGGACCTCCTCCAAGTTTCAACCTTCTTGAGTGATATGATAATGGGTAACCCATAACATGAAGCAATTATCCTTATGTCTCCTTACTCAAACTAGGTGTGTTTTCATTTCATATGCCTACAATATGGATTGTTTATACAATCCTATGTTTGGTAAAGGAGATTCAAGAAACAACTATATTTCATGTTCCACTTCCCTCTTAGGTGGAATTCCTTTAGGAGTTTGGAACAATTCTTTTTAAGCTTACTGAATTGCTCAAAATTCTTGATGTTTTCCAACAATCTATTTCCTTGGACCTATATACAACCCCTACATCAAATATCATGCTCAATTAGTCTATGACATATTAATTTTAATCTCAACTTGGGAAAACCATATATTACATTCGATAAAATCTTCCATGTTAACCGCCTCAGTAGGTGGAGTAGTCTTGTTGGTGGGAGGAGTAGTACTTTTGAAAGGAGTTAATTTTTTTTTGGTAAATGTACCTTCTCCATTATTCCTTTTCAAATCAACAATCTCATTCGTAATTTTATTTACAATCCTATGTAGGCTCTCCATATCTATGGAATCTTTATCCTTTTTCTCATAAGGGGTTTTAGTTGGAGGCAACTTATTTTTACTAGATTTATCTTGGTTAGTGTATAACCCAAGGTTACCTCTTAGACTAAGCATGTCTTTCTCCACCTTTATGGCCTCTTTAAATGTATTTTCAAGGGTGTGTTTATCATCTCTCTTAAAAACCATATCCTAGGAGATTGGTAGAGATGATGTGTAGAATTTGATGGACACATCCTCAACAATTTTATAAGCATTTGGAATCTTGTTAATCAATGAAAAAAATATTTAATTAAAATTTTTAACTTTTTCCTCAGGGTCCATTTTTGTTTTGGATAATTCTAAAACCAGTACTATCAGGTTTTTATGATCTCCATTTTTTCTGTGACAGTAGTTTCAAATGAATTCCAACTTATAATTGACCCTTTTTTGAGAGAGAAAATACCAAGTGGAGGCTTTTCCTTCAAAAGTATAAGGAAAAAGTCTATAAACCACATCTTCATGATCTACATTCATCAACCTGACAACAAGCATACATTTTTTAACATGATCCTTAGTAAAATCCTTTTTATCAGGGACAAACTTCAATAGAATCTTCTCAAGATGCTTGGGTAAAGGGTGATTGGCCCCTGGAACAACAACTGCATCTTGAGCAAGCCAAGGTTGATCAAAATTTTATTTTTCGTTTGCATTAGCCATGTCTTCTCTGGGATTTTCCAAATGATCACCTGAAGGTTCTTCGTTTGAGGATTCCCCCGCAGAAGAATTCTGGGAGTAATTGGAGGAGAGTTAGGAAGAAGTGGTGGTTCACCACCATAAAGAGATATTTACTCTTCAAAATTTAACTCAGAAGGACTAGGTACTCCTCCAAGGAAGTTAGAAAGTTGGTAATTAGGGGTTCTAATGGTTGGGCTACCAAGTGGGTTGGAGAACTGATGTCGATCGATATTTCAAGTTTAGTTTTTATTTGTCTCTTGGGTAGAGAGTATTCAACCGGTTTGATTCTAATATTTTTATTCATAGCTCGGGTAAGGATGTGAGAATCTTGAATCAATTGGACAATTTCAACAGGGCTTAGTGTAGTAGAACTTGATGCTGCGGGATTGGTTTGGTACACACTCTGATGACCCAAAAATTGATCAGGTGTGTGCACTGGAGTCGAATGTGGGTTTAAGATCTACTCAAGGAAAGCAATATGAGATTCATTGTGATGAGATGGTAATATGTGCGGATTAGAATGGGTAGGGTTAGGGTTACACAAATATTTACTAGCCATTAATTTTCATGGCCCTCCTTCTAGCGCCAATTATGTTGACAGGTCAAAATGGTCTGTCAATCAGTAAGGGAAAATGCTCGATGGAGAGTCCCAATTAGACTCACTCTTGTTTGGTATGAAAATTTTCAACCAATATGTGGGCCTGGTTTCCACTAATAATTTTATTACAGAGGAGGAGAATAAATTGTCCTCCAAATAATTCTTTCTAAATCTAAATCTAACCAATGAAAGCAAATTCAAAGCTATCTATTCTACCTATTATTCTAACCTATGCCGATCGAGATATTTCTAAAATGTTAGATACAATATTAAATAATATTGTTGATTACAAAATATTTCATGTTAACAACAATATGTTAAGACAATAATGCAACTGATGTAAATCATAAACAATTAGTAATTACACACACAACACTACCACTATATCCATAAGTAACCAAAAATGTAAAAGTTGCTTAAAAAACAAACATAGAAAGAGTTCATATGAAATATCATTCAAGTTGGAAATGTACAGAAGTCCCATTACACAATTGAACACATTCATGGTCACCAAAATTTCCTTCTATCCTTTATTCCATGAAATAATAGTACCACCATTGTTACAATGGGAAAAAGTGATTTTTTGTTACATGTAGCTTTCTTTTATAGAATAAGAGAGTCTCTTCAAATCCAGTAACTACCAAGATCACATTTACATCTCTTCGTTTCAACTACTTTTGTCATATTTATAATTCAAATACAATTTAAAATTAAATTTATAAATGTAGAATTAGGAAGGATTCTTTGAAGCTATATTCTCCTTGTAGGTGGTCCATGAGTCATAATATGCCCTAGTTATCTCTTCGAACCTATTCAACTTCATATTCTCAACATCTAGTTCCCCATCATAGATTCTTTTAGCTACTTCTCGCTTAATATATATGTGAACTCTTTTGATGTAGGCATCTGCTGCAGTGGCTAGCTTGACTGGTTTTATCAAATACTTGTTTAAAAATTCTTTGTTTATCTTCTCGATTTGATCAATATCTTGCTTTATATCATCTATTTTTCTTCACTTCTGCAATCCTCAATTTACTAGGGCATGCCTGATTCATCTCATCCATGGATGGCATTTCAAATAATTCCAATAAGTCATCAATATAGTTCCAAATCCTGGAGAAAGCCTTGGTGGAAACTTCTATTCTCTCCTTGATGTCTTTGAATGATATCTTCCAACTATATAACAAGACTTGAGTTTTCCCCTATTCTCTTTCGGTGAATCTAAAAATGAATGTAGTGGTTTCTATGTGCAAACCTTGCCAATCCACAATATTATTGAATGCCTGTTGGGAAACATTATACTGGTCCTTCTGCTCATCTAGTTGGTCAGATAACTCCGTTATATCTTTATGGAAATCTTGGATCTCGTTCAATTCATTAAAGTTCTCTTTTGGGCCTCTTTCAAGTTTTCATTGGCAATATTTGCCTCTTGTTTGTAGTTTCCAATGCATGGGTCTATTTGCTACTCTCTTTCATATTGGATTCAAGTCTTTGTATTTTGTTTCCTAGTTCCATGATTCTACGTTTCTGCTACTTTGAAAGACTTATTTTTTCTTGATGTTCTGATGTTAACTTTTCCATCTCTTGTGCATGCACCCTTTTTAGGTGATCTATTTTAGCTTTATGAAGTTGATCCTTCTAGTTTTCTAAGTTTTTGAATTCATTTTCTAATTGACATTTTTTATGTTGCAACTATTTTTCTAGGGTCACCACTTTGGTTTTATAGGATTCTATCAAAGCATTGAGCTCATTAATAGTGATAGTATTGACTCCTGCAAAAGCACTTAATGTAGATGTTGTATCCTTTGCTTCTTTCCGAGGGTAATATTTAGTCAAGTTACATACAATCAACTACCAAGATGTCTCTTGACTAGGAGTTCCCTCTATTCTATGCCTCTTGATTGATCTCTTCGCGATTCCTCTTTTGGATTTTCTAAAAAAATAATCTCCTAAGGGTACCACAACATAATCAAAGTCTATTAGTTGTAATGAGGAGTAGGAGAAACTAGGTGATATTGTATTGATTGGGGTACCAATGTTTATGGGAGAACCAAGCAATGAAATCCCCTTTGTTGTGTTGGGACTAGAGCCTTTTTCTTTATCTTCTTTCATCTTTTTCAATCTAAGCCTCTCATCTTCAACTGCTTTGTCTACCTTTCTCTTTATTTATGCCTCTTCTTCTCTTCTTCTACTTTATTTTGCATCTCTTCTTCCTTCCTTCTTATTTCCTCTTTTGTAGTCTTGCATGATGCTTCTTCTAATTTTATTTTCTTTTCCATTTTTGCATCTTTGTGGGATGCTTCCTTAACTTTCCTTTGTTCTTTGGCCTTATGTCTAGCCTCATCTTCTTTATTTTTCATCTCTTCTTATCTGCGTTTCTCTTCCACTTTCAGTTCCTTCCAATTCCATAGCCTTTTTTATCCTTTCTTCTTCCTTTTGTTGTTGGGTCTTAATATTGGCCTCTTCTTGTTCTTGCTCACTGGCTATCAGTTTCTTCCTTTGTTCATGGAACAAAATATTCTTTTTCTCTTGTTTAGCCTAGAGTCCTTCCTATTCTTGGTTATCCTTAACGCAAGCTAATGCTTATTCAAAATAATTGACTCCTTGGAAAATAATATCCTCTTCATCTTGGTCATGTTGAAATGTGGGTATCATTCCTAAGTTATTGAAATGGTCCAATGTTATTACCCAAAGGGGAAATACATAGAGTTAAATGTATATGATATGACCACAAGGGGGGGAATATATGGGGATACATGTACATGTAATGTGTGTATATATATATATATATATATATATATCTAATAGGGTCGTACTAATAGTAAAGGGGCCTAAGTGTAGGTGTGAATAGGTATTTAAAGAGATCATGTATTCATTATTGTAGACATGTGAATTGTGATATATAAATGTATTTTGTTATGTGGAGGAGGTTATGATATTCTTTAAGGGGTTATTGTATAACTTATATATCTTGGAGTTGTTCTCCACACTCACATTTTGTA